>ARYC01017635.1:0-37460 GCA_000711775.1 Oxytricha trifallax | reverse complement strand
AATCATATAAAATTAAAATAATTTGTATACAAATAACAATTGCAAAACCTTATATTAGTTTTAATAGCAAAGTGTATTTTCAGTTTATTAACAAAATATTTTAAAATTAAATCCAATTAAAAAATTAATTATAATATCAATTGATAATATTTGAAGTTTATTCACAGGAGATTGATTCTTTTTGAAAGCAAGTACTGAGGAAGTAGAGAATCTTTTATAATTTTCATCTTCTCTGTCAAAGAAAACTAAGCTGAACTCATCAAAGTTAAGTCCTCCATTATCTATAAATGAGTGTTTCTCGAAGATTTTAGCTATTTCAGCATCATTCAGATCTTTACCAGTTTTTGCGAAAGCTTCCTTTAAATTTTGGGAAGTTATAACTCCGCTGTCGTCTGTATCAAAGTACTTGAATAATGCCCACATTTTTTCATAGGATAAAACTTACTAGAGTTCTATGGTGGCCACTAAGAACTCAGAGTAGTTGATTTTTCCATTTCCAGCATAATCCACATTCTGAATAATCTGCTTTATTTCAATTTCAGTCAAATGATGTCCAGTTAATGTAAGTGCTTGTTGCAGTTCTTCTAGATTTATCATGCCTGTTTAGTCCTTGTCAATAGTATTAAAAACTTAACGAAGTGATTCAATTTCTGTTGAATTAAGCATTTTTATCAGAACACTCATTGCTTCCTTTTTTAATACTGAAACTCCTTTATACTTCCTTAGTGATATTAATACATTGGGATCTAGTCCAATTTGTAAGTTTACATCTGTGTTTACTTCTCAAATAAATAAGTTATAAAATTATTAATCTGCAAACCAAGGATGCTTCAATCCAAAATCCAATAAATTTATTGACTCTCTTATATTGTTTTAGTTAAGATAAAAATAAATTATGATTTAAGAATTAAAATCTATTGAAAAATTTATAATTTAAATAATTTTGATTCAATTATTATCTATTGATATATAGTTACTTTAATTTAACATTGCAAAGTGCAAAAATATAAATAAAAAAATGATATAAGGTTATAGTTATTCTGAAAACCATAGAATTATATATTTGGTATCAAAATCGCTTCAAATATAATCAAAAATGAAAAATTAATGAAAATATGATGTAAAATTATAGCAAGTAAATATAATTTTAATACTTATTAAATTTTTTCTGTGATTTAACAATAAGTTGATTTTATTACATCATAATAAGAAACATCTAATATATTATCTTGCTTAGTAAAATTATTTGATAATCAAATTTATTTTAAAATGGTAATTATAATTTAATATAAAGATAATTTTTGGTGTAATAAATGCCTAGAAACATGAATATCTTAAGTTTTTATCTTTGTTGAGTAGCTTTGTAATGAGATCTTTGGCACTATTACTGATCTTCTTGAACTCTTCCTGCTTAAACGAAACTTCTCCATGTTTTATCTTTTAGAAAACTTCTGCTGGAGTGGTCCCATAGAAAGGTAAGTAACCTGAAAGTATTGTATACATTATAACTCCTAAACTCCAGTTATCGCATTCTACCCCATATTGTCCCTACAGAACTTCAGGAGCGACGTAATAAGGTGTACCGACTAGCGTTTTCATTGAGTCTTGCTTTTTATGATTAAGTTTGCTTAGTCCAAAATCAATAATTTTGATATCATTGCCATCTTCAGAGTACATAATGTTCTCTGGCTTCAAATCCCTATGAGCAACGTTGTTGCTGTGACAGTGGTTGATTGCTTGGAAAAGCTTTTTCATAACTTAAGATGCCTTTTGCTCAGTCATTTCTTCTTCTCTTGACGTGATTTTGTCAAAGAGATCCCCTCCTCCACAGTACTCCATTACAAGATAGAAATGCTTCGGTGATTCATAAGTCTCATAATATTTGCAGATGTTTGGATGATCCAGTTTTGCTAAGATTTTGATTTCTTCTTTTATTTTTCTTAAGGAGTCTCCCAGATTCTTTTTAGGCATCGTTTTAATTGCTACTAAAAATTCTGGATTGGAAATACTTTTAGCTAAAAACACTTTAAAGGTTTATATATCAATGATTATATAGAAATATCAATTTCATTTATGAAAAAAATTTCAATCTCTCAAAATTCTATAAATTTTTGTTTAAGAAATGGAAATGAAATACATTAAAAAGTTAGTTCTTAATAATTTCAGACAAATTAATTTAATAATAATCTTGCCCCTAAATAACTTTGCCGAAATTTCCAGTACCAAGCACTTTTGAAGTAGTTGTGTAAACATTAGCTATAAGTCGGTAATCTGCAGACTGTATCGGAGCATTTCCAGGAGTGATTATATTTTTTTGGATATTATTTTCATTAATTTTTGCATTTAAAACCAACAGAACTTTTAAAGCTTATAATAACATATTATTGCACCAATAATTTTAATCTTGGATAAATATTTTTTTGATCTCCCTTTTTAATATTATAAATGAAATTTCTATTAATTCATTTTCTTATCATACTAATGCCAAAGAGAATTTAAAATTAAAAATATAATTATTTAAATAACTTAAATAGAAAAATTTATTAAAATATTGATAAATATGAAGTATATTTAAGTATATATTATATGAAAATAACTGAGAATTTGTATTAATTAATTAACTATAATATAAATTATTTAAATCTTGATCAAATTATCTTGAAAGATAGCATATTTAATAAAATTTATTATATCAACAAATTTGATTGAAAATAATTTACTATTATTTTAAGAGGTATAAATTGAGGCAACCCATATTTATTTTATCAATTTATAACAGTATATTATTTGAACTGCAAAAATTGGAACAAATCCATAAATTTAATTTGAAGTTTAAAATTTGAATGAAAGTGGTTAAATTATAAATTCAAAAATGACAAGTAAATCGTTTCATAATAACAAGCAACATCTAGATGAAATATCTTTCAAGAAATAAAACTTAACTATGGTTACTCATATCCCCAAGAGAAATCTATCACAGACACAGGCTACAGATGAAGAAGACTTCAATGAAACTTATAATTCAGGAGATGAATCAGTAGATCAAATTCAAGTAACTTCATTTGTTTGTTTTTTTATTATAAACTGGTCCTTCAGCAAGAGATGCCTTACTTTTGAAATGCAGAGATGCAATTGAGTCACTTCACATTGAATTGAAGAGGAGAGAAATGAGAAGCAAAGGCTTAGTGAAGAGATCTAAGATTTGCAAAGATTTTGCAATGAATTACAGGTTCAAGATCAGGATAAGAACTACAGAATTCAAAAGATGACTGAAGACTCTATTTAAATGCAGTCAGACATTCTTGTTCTTAGTAAGGACAAAGAAAGACTTCAATATGAAAGAGACGACCTCGAGAGATAAGTCTAAAATCTAGAGCCTCTCTAAGATGAACTCAAGAGAGCTTTTTAAGAGAAATAGTAAATTCTTGACATTAATCGAAAACAAGAGGCTCAAATTGATGTGCTATAACATGAAAAGCAGCAGTTAGAGATATAAATATCTATTTTAAGAAAAGAAAAAGAAGATCTCAACTCAGATGTGAATGAATTAAGAGATTAACTGTATGCTGAATAGAAAAAGATTGAGATTAATTACAGATCATTCAACGAATAAATGCAAGAAATGTATATCAAAGAATAAGAAAGGAGAGAACACGAAGTAACTAAAGAGAGAGATGAGAGAAAACTTGCTGAAAAGGAATATCAAAATAAGCTTGATGATTTATAAGTCAAAATGGAGAGATTACTTAAAGAACAGCAAAGGGAAACAAATGAAGACATGAAGCTAAAATTCAATCACTTATCACAAGACACTAAGTTGAACTGAAGAAGTTTGAAGAACAAATTTAAAAGTAGCTCTAAAAAATAAGTTCATAAGATCAATAGTTTGAACAATTTAAACTTGAAAATCATAAGCTTGAAATTAAAATTATTGAGCTTAATGAACACTCTAAAGCAGAGAAGAGTTAAAATGAGAGATAAGTTGAGTCTTTAACTTATGAAAAAGATCAAACTTCATCAAAATTACTATCAAAAAATGAAAAGCTGTTGAGCTTAAACAAAATTAGATTTTATTATTGTATTTTATTGCTGTAATAAGAGAATTAACATTTGGTAAGTAAATTGTAAACATTAGAACAAGAATTATCAAGATTTACAACACTTGAAGATAAGTATGACGATTTGAATGCAGAGTGTCTCTCATTAAAATTAACAAATGAAGAATACAAAAAGAATTTAGCTGGAAAAGTCAAAGAAATAATGAGACTTTAACAAAATGAAGATTCACACCAGAGAGTTTACTTGAAATAAATTGAAGAGTTAAATTAAGATAATCAAGAGCTTTCTATAAAGTTGACTTAAACTATTCATGAAAAATAAGATCTACAAGATTAGCTATTTAATTATGAACAGAACAGTCATATAAAGGAAAAGTAAATCAATAAGTTGCGTGAAGAATTCGATGAAGAAAGAGAGCAAACTAGTAAAAAGCACAGAGTGGTTGAGAAGGATTTAAGTGAATGGAAAGAGTAAGTAAAATTGCTAGAATCTTAGAAGTTTGATTTGTAAAAGAAGCTTCAACAAATTGAAGATGCTTACAAAAGAGACACTTAACTCTTCAGGAATGAAAGTATTAAGAGAGATGAGGAGTACGAGGATGATAAGCAAAAGCTGCAGAAAGAAGTTTAAAATAGCAAGTTATAGCATGACCAGTAATTAGAATTCGTTAGATCAATTAAGAAAGAACTTGGGAAGATGATTATGAGTATGGAGAAGAAATATGATTAATATATCGGTAGCGACGGAATTGAGAACTAAGATTTAAACCAAAATGCAAAGACTTATAGACTAGTATTAACCACTGTATTTGAGAGTGTAAGAAGAACGATGGAAAGCATAAATAAGAGAATAGACTCATTTGTTTTTTACTCAACATCCACAACCACTTCAAGTTCAAACAAGAACAGCCAGATGTAGCAAGATTTGATTGATGCTAAGAACATGTCTCATCATCATCACAATACTTCTTAAACGATCAAACCTGTAAGAGTATTTGGCAAAGAGCAAAATAACTATGCTAACTTACTCTGTGGAGATCTATATTCAACTTTAGTCTCTTAAAAAGATACTATCAATCATTTGTCAACTCATAGATATTGATGTTTAATTCTAATTTAATTGTTTCTTTTTACAATCTAAATGAAATATATATCCAAAATATTAATTATTATAAAAAAGATTAGAATAATGACAATTAGCTTAATATCGGTATTTCTGTTTCATGAAGGTTCAAAAGAATTCCACTGTCTAGCGAGTATTATAGATGCTTTAGAAAGTAATGGGATGACTGAAGCCTCTATTAATAATAAAAAATAAGTTCAATACTTAAAAGATTGCAGAAGAAATAATAGTTACGATGAAGAACAAGATGAATCAGAAATATACATAGTAAAACTTAACTCATCAGAGGAAATCTACATTAGCAAAGAAAATGACAACATCTTTATTCTAATACAAGGACTAAAGGATTTTAATTACGGAATTAATTATTTTATATTAAATAATAATTTATATTATTAATAAATTGATTTAGAGCAGTCAAAAATAAGATAACTCAATGATGATGTAGTCAAAATGTTAAATGTATTAACGAGAAATGATATTGGGTCCTTGTAAAGAATAATGTTTAATGAGAAAATATGCAAACAGTATCAGAAGTTATTTAATTTTAAGCATATTTATTTAATTAAGTAGCTGGACCCAAATATGAAAGAAATTTTCAACAGATATGCAGTTCTCTTGAAGCCAAGTAAAGTCAAAATTGCACAATCAAAAGTTGATTAAACAAAGAAAGAGATTCAAATTATTTAATTATAATTAATATATAATAGATGGAGAAGAATGTAACTTAAATGACTAAGAATGTTTAAGAAACTGAAAGTTTATTGTTAAAATCTTAGTAAATCAATCTACATGCTAGGGATTTATCACAATAAATATATTTAATTATTGCTGTAAGATTTTGAAAAGAAGGCTCTTGCATTAGAAAAAGAAGCCAAGAAAAACCATTTTTTTAATTATATAAATATATTTATTACACTTCTGGGCATGCTCAAAGAAATGTGTTATCATATTTGCAATACTAGGAGCTATTCTATTACTTATTGGAGTTCTGCTTTACATCTTTTTAAAATGAAAATCCTGTATTTTTATCAAAGATTATTAAATGATTTATTGTAATATGATGAATTATCTTATGTATATTTCATTTAAAGTGTGTGATTAATTAGTGATTCTATAAATAGTTTAATGATAAATTAGTATTTATTTGAATCACAATCCTCTATTAAAGTAGAAGTATGATGGCTATTTGCCATTTGTCATTTTATAGTTTTGCAGCTCTTTCTCCACATTTTTGGGTGATATTTTTCCTTCTCTATCGTACATAGCTAAACTAGCTGGGCTTCCTACTGATAAGACTTAAATATAATATTATATACTCCAAAAATAATTGCAAGTTAAGCTACAGATCTCAAAATAACTCCTTCTGGCATCATTCTAGCCTTTTGAAGGGTGGAGATAATCAACATATTAAATAAATACATACAAAGTGATACACTTTTATTGAATTAAATAACTCCTGGGATGACGACCATCTAGAAAGCAATCATCATTAAATGGATAATATTTTAATTCATCTGGAATTAATTTAATAAAACAAAGTATATTCTAGTTATGGCAGTCTATGTAATAGCTCTGTGAGCAGCAATTCTGGATGCCCCAATTTCTTGACCTTTGTTATCATAGAGCATAATACCATTTTTCAATTCATTGTATCTACTTACTACTGAGTTAACATAGGCGGCACCAGCAAGACCCAAGAAACTTGTTGCGCTGTTGAATAATACTTTGTTACCTGGATTATTCATGATTGATTATGGAGTTATACGCTTGAATAAACCTCTAGAAAATAGTGCTATAGCGATACCGGCACCTGCTGCTGCGGTGAAACCCATAAATGTGTTCATTAAATAATATATGATTTATTCACATAGCCCATGTCGTTAGAGGCATTTCTATTTGCCAGATTAATTCCAGCGAAATATGTTTGGTTTGCCCACATCCAGAAGAAGGTATTAAAAGCTGTTGCTGGAGCCATAGTCAAGCCAACAGTCAATGGAACTCCCATATAAATGAAGGAGCTGAGTCTTAAGGGCCAGCTGATGATTTATCCAGTATCAGGGTGTACAGAGGCACCAGTGACAGCATAAGCTCTCTTGATCACATGAACTTGTTCATCAGTTAACTTCAACTACCTTCCTTATTCTTACTCAATTCTTTCTCTTGCTCTCATGTCATCAAGATATTGCTTGTAATCTTGAATCTTCTAATTAGGTACCAAAGAATTCCTAAAAACAGATAAGTTTATATAATAATTTATTACAAGGGATTGAAAAGAGCAAGAGCCATTTTGAACCTTCCCCAATACGAGTCTTAGTTATAAAGAGGTTTTTCTATATAAATCATTAAAACGAGAACGATGCTTACCGAATGAAAACTCTCGTTTAGCTTCAGTTTGCTTTTTATCAGATGGAGTATGCTTCAACATTCTTTACTTTACTTACTTATTTTTAGTTAAAATTATTATAAATTAAATGGGGTTCCATGAATTATGAGAATAAAGTATTTAATAAAGCATAATAATAAATCCTCAATAAATTTTATATTTCAAGTAACTTTTAAATACTATCCAAATTCATGAATCTATTGAAGGACTGTAAACAATTAATTTAAATCAAATAGATTTTATATCCAAAAATAATAAAATCAATGAACTATTTAGTAATTATTTGCACACGATTAAGTTGCAGTTCGAATATAATCCTTCTCTTTTTATTTAATATATCAAAATTTTTTGTCTCATTTTATTAATATTGTTAACTCTGCTCTTTGTGGAGATAAGTTGAGACCATTATAATATCAACAATTTATGTATTTAATTGTAGCAAAAATTCTAATTATTTTTAATAATCTTTATATCTTTTAAGTTCACAATTTATTTTACTTTTTCACTGACTTATTATGCATTCAGCAAAGTAATTCAGTAGCCAACTAAATTTAAATTTTATAATAAAACCTAATAAAAATTAAAACCCAGTGCTTTGCCAATATTTCGATAGGTTATATTAATATTCTGTTAAATCTAAGTGGTCATTTATGTTTTAATTACTCATTTTATAACTCTAAAAACATTTAGAAAAGTAGGCTGTTAATAAAAGTTTCATTTTAAAAGAAATAAAATTAGATATAATGCAAAGAGTGAAATAAAAAACTTTACTAATATAATTACTCAATTTTTTGACGAATATATTTTTTAATCACCTCAATATAGAATTAATATATTTATTTTTTATTTTTTAAGTCCTTTATATATATATTCTAATAATATCTTTATATCGATCAAAATATTGATATTTATTAAAAAGCAGAAACAAGAAATTAGACAACTGGAACAGACTATGAAGGAACTTAAAGAACAGAATTTTATACTTAAGTAAAAAGATTTGAAGAAGAAGAATGAGTTTGAGAAATAATATGATGATAAATACTTAGACCTATTTCAGGCAGAAGAAACAATTAAAACTTTGAAGAAATAATAATAACAGATTTTCGATGAGGTTAAGAGAGTTTTTAGTATAATCTAAAATACTAATTTGTAGTAAAATGAAGATGAAATCACTCAGATAGATACTACAACTTTGAATCTTATGACTTCCACTTCCCCTACAGTGTCTATCCCTTCTCAAGAATTAGAAAATCTAGTACATTTGATCGAGAATATGACTTTATTGGATCAAGATTCAACAGGTTAGGAAATATTGGATGATAGATAAATAAATAGAGTCAATTTATCATCCTTGGAAGAGTAAAAATAATATAATGGGATTATATTTACATTTAACTTATATTATCCAATAATGTTATCAAAAGATTTAATGTTATATTAGACACCCATAAATAAGATGGGTCAGTGCCATTTTCAAGAAGAATTAATCAAATTATACAGAACGGTCTTCGTGATACCAGTGCTAATTAGAATTTAGATAATCTAGGAGTTAGCTAAACAAATTAGTAACAGAACTAATTAAGTAATAGGCAGCAACAAAATTAACCCTCATTGGCTAATACCTAAAATGCTTTGCTTAACAGCTCTTTTGGAAGATCTCAAACTGCAACTGTGTAACCTAGATCTCATATTTTACCATAGGCTTAGTTAAACAATTCACTCAATTAACAGAGAACTAATTTGGGAAGCTAAAACAGAAGCAATGCTTAAGAAAGTAACCCATTTAGTGGAATTCTGAGATAACCTTAAAACAGGGATCTTTCAGGTAGAAACTTCAGAATGCCAGGAAGAACAGACAACGGATAGCAAACAAATATTATCCCCTTTTTACCGTCAACTTAATCTTCTAAATTTATTATAAAATATATCAAAGTAGGGAATATTAAATTAATTTACTATCAAGAAAAATAAAATATGTATAAATCTATATTTTATAATACCCCATTTAAAATTGTTATCTTAATTAAAAATTATGTATGCCCCAAATTGATTTCACTCATATAATTTTAATCTTCTCTTGGTGTTAATGACATATATAGAACTGATTAATAGACTGTCGATCAAACTTAGTTAGTAAATTCCTCTAGTGAGTAACTTTCTGCAAACTAAGCACCAGACTCTATTCAAGGAGGATCAGGCGCAGTTCTAGCTTAAGCTATGGTAGAATAATCAAGTTAATCCTAGTAGATATCAACAAGTAGTATTCAAGGGCAGCAAATCCAAGATTTAAGTGTTGCTAGTGCTGTCAACCAGTCTTAAAGAAATAGCAGCGGCTCTTAAACCTTCCCTAGAAATATTTCTATTAACAGAATAGATGAGAATAGAGTTTCAAAGAAAAGAAAGTTAAATGATGTTTCCAATCAACTAGGAGACAACTATGAACATTACCCTGACGAAGATAGTGAGGATAGCGACAATAATAATAAATGAAAGTAATTTATGATGCAAATTATACCTGAGTAGAATGTAATCAATAACAATAACTTTAATTCTTACAAAATATAAATTTTGAATTTCAAGGGCATATGAGTGATAGTTATTTAGCATTGTAAGCTGTAAAAATAAATAATTAAATTTTTTATATTAAATCTACCGTTTATTTTAAGGTAAAAAGCTTAAGCTTAATAAATTAAGGGTTTTAGTTAATTAAACGTATAAACAACCAAAATTTGTTATGAGATGTGAAAAATTTAAAGACTAGTGTTGTTTCAAAATGTTAATTCCATAAAACCTATTACTAGTAATTTTTTGATTATGAAAGATAAAATTCTGCGAGGTCCATAATAGGTTTGCAACGGAAATGTACTTAATAGTTTTTAGTGCCTGTTAATTAAAATGAAAGTAAGACTATTGTTTAATAATCCCATTGAAATCTGTTAGAGCTGTTTGAATCAAGATACAATACTCTTTCAACCTCCATTCTTTTGTCTATTCACTGCAAATGATTATTTTTCGATTCTTTCGACATTGAAGAATATTTGGTATAAATATAAATGCTGACAATGAAAGTCTTTTTAGTTCTTAAGGAAGCATTATTTTAGATTTTTAAATAGTATTTGCATTTGTAAGAAGGATTCTTGTTATCGTTAAAATAAAATAAAATAATAAAATTTTTTAATTTTATCTTCAAATTATTTAACATTTGTAATAATTATTTCATAAATTTAAGCGATTAAAAAACTGTTTAATTTCATTTTAGTTAAATTGTATATTATATCCCGTTTTATTAATTTGAAATTGGCATTTATTTTACAAAATATGTACTAACCGTAAAGATTATTTATAAAAGTCAAAATAGAGTCTGAAAAACATATTAAAAATAAAATATATATTTAATTTTTTGATTAATTTCTATTCAATTATTATACCTCTTTTTATCAGGACCTATTATATGTTCTCATTTGAAAAATATCGAGACTGTTTCGTATACCTTATCATCGTCAATGTTAGTTATTTATGTTGATAATATAATGTTAAAATATAAATGATAATGCACTGACTTTAAATCTTTGGTCTCTCTCCCTTGTTACTTCATTGTGATTAATGTTATTGTATTTTCTTCCAATTATATTACTTTTACCACAAGTTATTAAGTATCAGCATTTTCACCTCGAAATTAAAATTAAAATAAGCATTAGAAATATTGTAAAACCAAAACTTGTTTTATACAATCACATTTTCGATATATTTTAGATAATGGCAAAGTCTATTTTACGCAATGTGCTTTAATCCAATTTCAATTGCTAAATTTTTTATCTTTCTGCGTTCTATCTTACTAGTTGAATAATTAACTCGATTACTACAATTTAAATTATCATTTTTGTGGGTTATTGGTTTAATTATCGCAGTTTTTTACCAATCAAATTACACTCTATGTTTGCATATCTTGTCTATTTAAAGTTTAATTATTTTACGATTAAAACTATATTTTTCTTAAAGTTTAATTGATTTGATAATTTAAAAATAGTTATCGATATTTAATTAATTATTTTTATTTATAATGACATATAATTCACAATTATTTTTCATAAAATATTAATTTTTATAAAAACTATAATCAATAATGTTTCTTACTAAAGATATTTTTCATATTATTATTAACTTATTTGATAAAAAATAAATTAATTAATAAATTTTAGACTTTAATTAAGTAATTATCTTGAGTTAGGAACATAAGGGAATTATTCTTAATTATTATTAATACTTAATGATAATGAGTCCCCTTTCTTATAAAGGACAAATTTGTGGTATAAGTTATTACGATATAATAAATACAAATTTATTATAACCTTACTCTTGTAATAGAAACCGATAAATTTATATTTGTATAATTAATTAACTTTAAATAAATTATTAATAGAGTTAGGTTAATAATTATAAAGTATTCAAATTTAAATATTAATGGAAAGTAACAGATAATAACTTATTGTTCAAATTGTATTATTAATTAAATTTATTTAATTATATTACTCATTAATGAATTTGAGATTGTTAAAATCGAAAATATTTATTTTAGCATTTTTATAAACAAATAATACCTTATTAAATATATATTGATAAATTAAGTAATAAATTAAAGAATGTCTGATAAAATATTTCACAATTCTTACATTGCTAATATATTAGGAATTAGTTCCATAAATAAAATTGTTTTTAGTGAGACTGAGTAATTTTTTTACTTTAATTTGTTATTCTTATTTTAAAATATTTATATTACTTATTTTCGACAATTTAATTGCATAAATAAGTTTTCATATTTAATAAAAACTCAGATATTTTTTTGGGTAAGTAAGTCTCAACATTTTTTGTTAAAAAATACCTAATAAAATGTGATTTGCTTTTATATTATAGATGTGATTTTGATCAAATAATTTCTTTTCTTTTTTTTATCTCAGAAATATTTTATAATCTATCATAATTTAAATTATATTATTTTAAAATGTTATTAGCATTTAAATTTTTACCAATTATTTGTTTTGACTAATTTTAAAATAATTCTTATTATATTTATTTATGTGCAATAGTGAGTACTGCACTTGCGGCTGGGTTGTAAAAATAATTTTTCTTTATCATCATAAAAATAAAATTGCCATAAATTAAAATTTGATTAAAAATATATTTTTTCCTGCTTTTTGAATTGAACTTCACAAAGGACATAATCTTGATTTTCATTAGCATACCTAGACTCAAATTTCGAAATTACTAGAAATTACGGCTCCTATAGAAATGAATATTAGAATATCATCCATACATTAACACAAAGTCGCTAAATACAACTAGGGAAAAAGTTTAAGACGTATTTATAGAATTTTTAGATGTCATCCATATTTCTTGGAATATAAGATAGTTCTCCTGATTTTATATTAAAATGAGGTTGGAAAAATTTCTAATATGCTTCGAAGATAATATAATAAGTTTATTTTTACATAAATTAAAGGTATCTTTATATTTTATAATTATTATTAAAGATTCTAAACATCATTTGCTGATACTACACCTCCCCACCTTTCCAATCTTTGTTGAACGACTATTCAAAGGTTTAAATAAAGAAAAATTAAAAAAGAACAATTCTTGCAAAAATTTTATGTATTTAAATTAAATATTGCCAAAATAGAAATAAATTTGGGAAATTGATGAATTAAATAGTATATATATATTAATCTAACTGGCACTAATTAGAGAGGTTTGTAAATCAAAATTGATTCAGTGTACTGGTCGTTATGTTTAAAAGTGCCCGGTTACTAATACTACCGGTTGATGTTAGTGTGTGATTTCCTTAAAAACGATATTTGGCACATTTGCCAGACAAAGCCATAAAATCTACCGTTTATTATTGAGGATATGGAAGGTTTGGAGGATTTGCTACAATTAAAAAAGAGCAAAGTGATTAGTTTAATGTGATTTGTAATATATTAATCTTGATTATTATTTAAAGCATCAGAAGCAGTAATGGAACTGTAAAATACCTAGAAGGCTTGAGATATTCAATACATTGATTTTAACAGGCTTGTACCAGTCTTCAGATTAGCAACTTAGGATTACCTTTTGATTTTTAGACTTAAATAGTTTAGCAAAGGAGGGATTAGGTGTATTAAGAATATTCGCTTTCATGCGCGCATATTTAGATCCTAATGCATTATTCGCTACAAATAGTGTTACAGATCATCTCAGTGGAGATGATGGCTCACTTGTTTTAATGAATTTAAAATCACTTGTATGACTCATAACATCTGTACTCAAACCATTGAAGTACTAAGTACTATTTAAAATACCATCACAATCATTGTCACATTAGCTAGCTCCTATTTCAATTACAAAAACTACTATTATAAACATTTCCTCCCATAAGTTATTAGTTTGTTCTACGAGCAAAAGTATCAAATATGAAGATTTCAACTTTTTCCAAGCTACTGGAGTCAAATTCCAAGGCTGAGCCTGTTAAAATCAATGTATTGAATATCTCAAGCCTTCTAGGTATTTTACAGTTCCATTACTGCTTCTGATGCTTTAAATAATAATCAAGATTAATATATTACAAATCACATTAAACTAATCACTTTGCTCTTTTTTAATTGTAGCAAATCCTCCAAACCTTCCATATCCTCAATAATAAACGGTAGATTTTATGGCTTTGTCTGGCAAATGTGCCAAATATCGTTTTTAAGGAAATCACACACTAACATCAACCGGTAGTATTAGTAACCGGGCACTTTTAAACATAACGACCAGTACACTGAATCAATTTTGATTTACAAACCTCTCTAATTAGTGCCAGTTAGATTAATATATATATACTATTTAATTCATCAATTTCCCAAATTTATTTCTATTTTGGCAATATTTAATTTAAATATTAGTTTTTGTAGAAAGTGATTTACTACATACCAAAAATAGATTACTCTATTTAAAAAATGTGAATTTAAAAGAAAACTTTTTTCAATTTTAGTTATTCACGCTAAATATAAAATTTATAAATTAAATTTGAATTAGCAATTAAAATAACAATAACAAAAACAATCTTAATTCAATTAAAAAAATGTGAAGAAAAAATCTAACTGCCACTAATAAGATAAAAATAGAGAAAAAATACATAATCAAAGCTTTATTTTTCTGAGTGCGACTAGCTAAAATAAAAAATTCGATATAATAATATATGAACTAGGCGAGCCTAGAAATATTTGGTTTTACTTTAAAGAAATTATAAATTTTTGCCTATTCACTATAGTTTTAATTATGCATAAAAATAGTAATATTTATTTAATATATTGTTACTTAAAATATAAATTCTATTTGATTAAAAAATACTTAAAAGAACTTAATTTTGGTTACTAAGCTATTTTATTATAAATATAATTTAATATTTCTTATTCATATTATTATTAGAAGAATTCATGTGTGTCCTATTAAGTAAATATATTTATGGAATAATTTAAAATCATACTTTCAACATATGAAATTTTTAAAAATATATATTCTATTCCTTTAGTGAAATTGGATAAAATTTCAGATAAAATATCAAACAGAAATCTAAGCTAAATTCTATAAAATAATTAGCAATTGATGTGTAATCAATTCATGTACTAAGTAAATATTATATTTTAATGAATATATTAAGCAAGTTAATGATCTGCTTTATTGTAATCTAAAAAAAAGCTAATTCGATGTTAAGTTTAAATTTACGATTTTTATTGACTAATTAAATAATATTTAATTTAGATGATATAAAATTACTTTTAAAAAGTAAAATCATTAAAGCTTTTAAAATAGTTCTCTCTTATTGATTGGGATAATATATAATTAATTTTGGCAAATTTAATAATTTAATGGAAAAAGTCAAAATATAGTTAGATTTGTTTAATTACCAAATCATTTTCTATAGCTACATTTGTTATTTGGAGCATCAATCAAAATAGTTTGATATATGTTATGACCAAGGCCCTTACTTTCAATTAATTAAAATATCAGAGCCTCCCCTAATATTAAGATTTTATTTATTTATATATATTAAAAACATAACCTGGTTAAAATGAAACACTATCTTTAGCAAATCGATATCTAAATTCTATTAATATATCTAAAACATAAAAATTTAAATTAAAATCATGCTTCTAAAAAAATTTTGTAATTATTTATACTTTTTACTACAAATTCAACCTTTGTTTTTCAAGCTTCCATAATAAAACAATAAAAAATATTTCTATTTGAACTACCAACATTTTCTTAATTTATGATTTGTAAATTTAAATGTCTCAACTTAAGCTTAGCCAAAAATAATTTAATATATTTATAAATAAAATAATACTAATAAAAATTGTGGTATTGAAAATATATATAGCAAAAGTAGCAATGTGTTATTATTTCCCCAGTTTTAGATTTAAATTGTAATCATTCATATAAATGACTAATTCTCTTTTTTTTGATAATAGTTCTATAAATTTATAAATAACAATTTATTTAATATTTTAAGATAAAACTCCAAGAAAATTTTTGAATAAATTAAAGAATAGATAAATTAATGAAAATTTAGCTTTAAACTTTAATAATTATTCATTCACTTCATGATCATCTTAAAGACCTTATTATTATAACATAACTGACCTCATCTCATGTCATATTCATGATAGACTGTGACTTACATAATAGAAACGATGCAAAATCTGAAATCAGAAATGGCCCTCTTCTATAAATCAAATTATTGTATTAATTTAGACAGTCCTTGAAGTTGTTGATGATAACTAAAATCTTATGATTCTAATTTAAACATGCCTACAGCTCATTCAGAATCACAAAACCCCTTAATGAGGTTTATAAGTGCTTTGATTTGTAGGGAATTTGTTAGGGGTTGGGGTTATTAATAGGTTTTAATGTGAAATTTATAGTAAATGTATTTAATTTAATCATTCAAAATGCACTTTTGATCATGTGGGAGAGGTCTGAAGTTTATCTTACTTAACCACAACTCTATCTACTCTATTGATATGTTTGATCTTGAGTTTGGTTTTATTATTATTGACTCTGCCATTTGTTTCATTGATTGAGATACTCTTGTTTTGTCAATAAATTGCTTTATTCTTTGCCTTGCATCCTTCTCGCACCTTGTGGAGTAGTAATCTTTGCGAGGCATATTGCATTCTATTATTATTGCTGCTAATGCCCACACATCCCACTGTGATTCTCCATCTCTCCAGTCTTGTCTTTCTGGATAATTGTCTGGAGTTCCCATTACACTTCCAAGCCTTGATACTTCCTCTCTTAAGTCTCTGTTGAAATCAATAATTGTTGCTGTTACTGGTGGAAAGTTCAACATTATATTCTCAGGCTTGAGATCTCTGTGAACAAAGCCTAACTTATGAAGCTCTTTGATATCTTGTATAGCTTTGGTTGCTATTAATGCAAGCTATCTATGATTTCTTTGATCAGTTATGAAATCTCTGAGTGTCATTTAAGAGTGGTAGTCTGAAAGCTACATGATCCTTGGCAAGAAGAACAGCATCTAGCTTGATTAAGTAACTACACTCTTTAAACTTTGCTTGAGTGAGTACTTGATACTCATTTGTAAACTCCATTTGATATTTATCATCACTTACGAGATAGTTGAAGGGATACACCTTGTATGCGTATTGATGATCATTGATAACTTTCTTATCAAAGGATTCTTCTATTATAAGGTAGCTTTAAAGAGAAGTGTCTAGGTCAATTTAAGCAAGAACCGGTATTTTCTTGTATTGGATCTTGATCATAATTTTTGTTATTTCAGAGGTCAGTTGGTTGCGTGCCTTCTTAACGTACTCTAACTCTCTAGCTTATTCAGGTACTTCGACCTTAGGATATTCCCTCGCTTTTCTTTTGTTTAGAACTTCAGCTCAGCTTCATGATTCTCAACTTCTGTATCTTTCTTGTGAGCTTTTAATAGATGCTTCTTTAAGTCTCTTGTATGAGAGTATTGCTTATGGCACTCAAAGCAGTCATACTTTCTATCTATTTTATCATGCTTTAAGTAGACAGTAGGCTTGGCTTTTCTATGCTCCTTCATATGTCTATAACAGCTTGATTTATGAGCAAAATCTCTCTCACACAGCTCACAAAAGTATACTTCTGTGTCTTCAGTTTGTGTAGGAATTTCATTAATTCCTTTCTCCTCCTCTCTGTCTCCCACACAATTTTTTGCCATTTATTTTCTATTATTAATTTCTATTTTTAACAGAGACCTCAAGTGATATTCTGGTAGTTCTTTATGAGAGTTCATCTCGCAGCTATCACACTTTTTATTGCTGCCAAAGGTAAGTCTTACTTAGTTTGATGGAAGTGCTATTGTTTTTCTTAAAATGTTAGCGCTTATATTTAAATTTGAATTTAAAATTATAAAACTGCCTCTATAACTGAGAGCTTTTATGAGAGGTGTGTGGGGATACAAGTTTCATGGGAAGTTTTTAGAGTATTAGAGGAGAAAAATGAGCAGTAAGAAACGATCCAGCTCTAAATATGGGTGAGAGAGTAACCATTATTTTTATCAATAATAAGTTAATTACGCCACGTACCAATTTAGGAGGTGCACCTAATTAAGTACGTACTGCTTTAGGAGGTATTTTGTGATTTTATGATTAAATTTAGGGTGCTCCTAATTAAATACTAGCATTAATTAATGCTTCTAATTAAGTTCTAGCATTTTAGGAGCTGCTCCTAGTTAAGTACGTACCATTTAAATTTAAAAATATGGAACTATAACAGTAGAAATTGATATCAATCTCTCAAGTTTGAAACCAGTTCTCATAACCTTCTCTATGTTGACCTCCTATAGGATGCCCATATTTAATAGTAAGTTTTACAGAGGTAAATAATTGAAATCAATAATTAAATTTGAATATCATTTCTTAGATCTGTAAACAAGATGGAGTCAATGAATGATGCAATGAAAAGAGTGCAAGCACAAGAATTAATTCAAAGATTTAGAAGCAAAGAAGATTTGCACCGCTACCTGGTGCTGCAAGGTAATGAAATCATATTAACTAATCTTTATTATGTAGTTGGTTTGTTCTTGCCAACGATGGAAGGTACTAAAATTTCATTTCTAAGAGCGATACTCTGCGAAGAGAAGAAAGCATTGAAAACTTAAGATGTAAAGTTTGCAGAGATTCCAAACTATCCAGAAATTTCAGTGACTAATTTGTATGATGATGTTATGAATGACCCAGAGGTTTGGCAGTACCTGCCTACTAAGAAGCAGTTGTCAAATAAACTAGGTGAAAGAAACTTTTTCTTTTGCATATTTGCAATATTAAAGGTGATTACTTGAAAGAAATTATTCAAGAATCTCATAAGAAAAGGTACATTATCTCTTCAGAAGATAAGGACAACAAGGGATCAAGATAAGTGAGAGCTGGCTATCAGAGCTGCAGAAGCACCCTTATATTTTAAGTAAGATTTGTAGTTTAACTTTTTAGAAAAATCTGTTACTGGCATCTTCTTGATGAAGGAATAGAGCAAGCTTCACAGAGAGCGAAAGTCGCAGACAAAGTATGAAGTTAGGAAGAGACTTTATTCAAATATTTAGCCTCCAGAGTCAATGACATAGATGCTGGAGCTGGCAGCAAGAGAGGAAACTTAGGAGGAGGGAAGTAAGAAGTAGAAGAAAAGAAAGAGAAGCCAGCTCCCCGAAAGAATTTTAAATGTGACTTATATATTCATTAATTTAACTACAAAACTTATTTATATACATTCACTCTCCCTTCTTTACACTTTTAAGCCAATTAATTATCTACTCTCTTAATTGAACTTTTAATGAAGTCTACACTATCGATAGGTAGGTAATGCATCAATTGGTATAGCAGCAGTATCTTGTAATGACCTTTTAATATAACCGAGTAAAACTCAATTCGATTAAACTATGGACTGTAAGGTACGTTGAACACTGGCGTTATTCTAAGTTGTTCATAACTCTTCCTTGTTTCTTTAGTCTTATGGACAGAAAGATTATCTACAAACTTTATAATCTCTTATTCAGGGTACTTGTCTCTCAGCTGTTCCAAAAGTTTTATATACTACTCTGTCTTAATAGAACGAGGATGAATGACATAAGTTTCTAAACCAGTATCCTCACTAATTTCTCCAAGAATTGCCATTGTTTATACCTTGACTTTCTAGTCATATACTTCTATATTACTATGCTTCTTATTCCAAGACTTCTAGATGAAAGTGTTGAAGGTAAACACAGCCTCGTCAGCATGTATAAACTTAATATTATTTTATTAGGCTCTCTGCATTTAGTTATAAATGTAATTTAAGTTGTTTTTGTAAGATGGCAGAGTGAAATCAATCACTCTGATACGATTCACACCTTTGTAAGATATACCATTTCGTTTATAGATGTTGGCTATAGACTAAGCAGAGATCTTCAATTCAGGGAATTGGCGATGAAACATAGTTGCTCGTTGGTTTAAGGAGAAGTGAGCCCAATACTTTAAGGTTTTAATAAGATAGTCAATATGTTTCTATATATACTTTGACTACCTCTTAGGCTTAGAATTCAGCTACTATTGCTTTAATTATAGTGGTATAAGACAGTGGGAGCGAACAGTTGACGGACTTCGCTTTAAGAGTAGCGCAATAGACTTATAGTTTAGAACTGGTTTGATTTATTCACTGTATATATCACATCCATAGCGCAGTTTAAACACTAAATCTATATACTCCTCATCATAGATAGACCCCAAAAGCTTGCTATTTCAGTCTCGCATTTAATTAATAACCCCAATCCCTAACAAATTCCATACAAATCAAAGCACTTATAAACCTCATTAAGGGGTTTTGGGGTTTTGATTAATGACATTTAACTAGCAAAGTTAAATAGTAAAGTTAAAGTGGGTGTCAACTAATTTTTTTATAAAGATGACTTTGAAAAAAAATGATTATAGAATAAAGCGAAGTTATAAATTTAATAATGAGAAATTCATTTGATTTGGAAAAATAAAATAATATTATTGATAAAATAGATTAAAATAGGAAATTTTAATTATAGATTAAAAGTAATTAATTATAACTGTCATGAATTAGGAGTGTGTGTAATTCTAATCAGTTTTAGTTTTAAAATACATTTAATTAATTATATAATTATTAAAAGTGGTCAGGTGGTCTGACAAAGTCTTTGGTGGCCAGGTGGTCTGGCCGGTTGTATGACTCAGTTCTTACTAATGACACTCTTTCAATGTCTTTTATCACAAGTCGAAATTTTCAAGAATGTTCATTCTGAGTTGGTAGAAGTTAGTATCTGGAAGATAGACATCAGTAACAGCGCACAAAAAGATAAAGCTGCCAACATTATCAATACTGGGTGGAGTTCCAGAGAATGTAAGAGCGTTAGTAATTGGATGTCTAGCTGCGGTGCTGATCGCACAAAACCTCGGCAAGACCACCTAGACCACCTGACCACCAAAGACTAAACCAGACCACATGACCATCCCCCAATAATTATATAAATTAATTAAACGTATTTTAAAACTAAAACTGATTAGTATTACACACAATACTAATTCATGACAGTTATAATTAATTACTTTTAAATGCTTTTAATATCTAAATACAATTTCCTATTTATATCTTTTTTATCAATAATTTGATTTAATAATAATTCATGGAAGTTAACGTTTAAGGAAATCTAGGCAATTAGAAATTTTTAAAACAGAGAATTCAATAAAAAGTGGACTTTAATAACGACGGTACTCCTCTATCGCATACCTAAAGCAAGATAAATCAATTTCATAAAGGTATCAAAATCAAAAAAATAAATTGCCTTAAATAAAAATCGAGTTACCTAGCCCACTGGAATATGATAAAGAGGTATAACGTAAGTAAAACCAGCTAATTAAAAATAAATATCATTTAAAAATGAATCTTATTGGCTAATTTTCCAAAAATCACTTATATACGAATAATCTCAATACCAAATAATAATAATTATATTTTTATAAAATACAATGAATTATAACAATATTTGCACTAATAAATTTGATAAGAAGTCTTATAATTATTAAAAAAAAATAAAAAAAAGTTTAATAATCTAATAATAAAAATAATTAAAATTAAAAATATTAAACGAAATAGATACATTGCAAACAACTACGCGAATTATTTCTCGTTGAACCAAAAAATTATGATCAATTTTAGAACCAACCATCTCTTGATTCTGCACACAATTCATATTAGAGAAGTAAAGTCATTTATATCACAGTTAATTTTTGAATCGCTAGTACTTTGGACATTCAACATTGCAAGAAATGTAAAACAACGAGTAACGCATGGCACGCAACGAACTCATTACTTTAAACAATTCCGCGAATTATTTCTCGTTGCACCAAAGAGTTATGATCAATTCCAACCATCTCTTGATTCTGCACACAATTCATATTAGAGAAGTAAGGTCATTTTTATCACACTTAATTTTTTAATCGCTAGTACTTTGGACATTCAACATTCCAAGAGTTGTAAAACAACGAGTAACGCATGGCACGCAACGAACTCATTACTTTAAACAATTCCGCGAATTATTTCTCGTTGCACCAAAGAGTTATGATCAATTCCAACCATCTCTTGATTCTGCACACAATTCATATTAGAGAAGTAAGGTCATTTTTATCACACTTAATTTTTTAATCGCTAGTACTTTGGACATTCACATTCCAATAGTTTTAAAACAACGAGTAACGTATGGCACGCAACGAACTCATTACTTTTAACAATTCCGCGAATTATTTCTCGTTGCACCAAAAGGTTATGATCAATTCCAACCATCTCTTGATTCTGCACACAATTCATATTAGAGAAGTAAGGTCATTTTTATCACACTTAATTTTTGAATCGCTAGTACTTTGGACATTCAACATTCCAAGAGTTGTAAAACAACGAGTAACGCATGGCACGCAACGAACTCATTACTTTAAACAATTCCGCGAATTATTTCTCGTTGCACCAAAAAGTTATGATCAATTCCAACCATCTCTTGATTCTGCACACAATTCATATTAGAGAAGTAAGGTCATTTTTATCACACTTAATTTTTGAATCGCTAGTTCTTTGGACATTCAACATTCCAAGAGTTGTAAAACAACGAGTAACGCATGGCACGCAACGAACTCATTACTTTAAACAATTCCGCGAATTATTTCTCGTTGCACCAAAAAGTTATGATCAATTCCAACCATCTCTTGATTCTGCACACAATTCATATTAGAGAAGTAAGGTCATTTTTTTCACACTTAATTTTTGAATCGCTAGTACTTTGGACATTCAACATTCCAAGAGTTGTAAAACAACGAGTAACGCATGGCACGCAACGAACTCATTACTTTAAACAATTCCGCGAATTATTTCTCGTTGCACCAAAAAGTTATGATCAATTCCAACCATCTCTTGATTCTGCACACAATTCATATTAGAGAAGTAAGGTCATTTTTATCACACTTAATTTTTGAATCGCTAGTACTTTGGACATTCAACATTCCAAGAGTTGTAAAACAACGAGTAACGCATGGCACGCAAAGAACTCATTACTTTAAACAATTCCGCGAATTATTTCTCGTTGCACCAAAAAGTTATGATCAATTCCAACCATCTCTTGATTCTGCACACAATTCATATTAGAGAAGTAAGGTCATTTTTATCACACTTAATTTTTGAATCGCTAGTACTTTGGACATTCAACATTCCAAGAGTTGTAAAACAACGAGTAACGCATGGCACGCAAAGAACTCATTACTTTAAACAATTCCGCGAATTATTTCTCGTTGCACCAAAAAGTTATGATCAATTCCAACCATCTCTTGATTCTGCACACAATTCATATTAGAGAAGTAAGGTCATTTTTATCACACTTAATTTTTGAATCGCTAGTACTTTGGACATTCAACATTCCAAGAGTTGTAAAACAACGAGTAACGCATGGCACGCAAAGAACTCATTACTTTAAACAATTCCGCGAATTATTTCTCGTTGCACCAAAAAGTTATGATCAATTCCAACCATCTCTTGATTCTGCACACAATTCATATTAGAGAAGTAAGGTCATTTTTATCACACTTAATTTTTGAATCGCTAGTACTTTGGACATTCAACATTCCAAGAGTTGTAAAACAACGAGTAACGCATGGCACGCAACGAACTCATTACTTTAAACAATTCCGCGAATTATTTCTCGTTGCACCAAAAAGTTATGATCAATTCCAACCATCTCTTGATTCTGCACACAATTCATATTAGAGAAGTAAGGTCATTTTTATCACACTTAATTTTTGAATCGCTAGTACTTTGGACATTCAACATTCCAAGAGTTGTAAAACAACGAGTAACGCATGGCACGCAACGAACTCATTACTTTAAACAATTCCGCGAATTATTTCTCGTTGCACCAAAAAGTTATGATCAATTCCAACCATCTCTTGATTCTGCACACAATTCATATTAGAGAAGTAAGGTCATTTTTATCACACTTAATTTTTGAATCGCTAGTACTTTGGACATTCAACATTCCAAGAGTTGTAAAACAACGAGTAACGCATGGCACGCAACGAACTCATTACTTTAAACAATTCCGCGAATTATTTCTCGTTGCACCAAAAAGTTATGATCAATTTTAGAACCAACCATCTCTTGATTCTGCACACAATTCATATTAGAGAAGTAAGGTCATTTTTATCACACTTAATTTTTTAATCGCTAGTACTTTGGACATTCAACATTCCAAGAGTTGTAAAACAACGAGTAACGCATGGCACGCAACGAACTCATTACTTTAAACAATTCCGCGAATTATTTCTCGTTGCACCAAAAAGTTATGATCAATTCCAACCATCTCTTGATTCTGCACACAATTCATATTAGAGAAGTAAGGTCATTTTTATCACACTTAATTTTTGAATCGCTAGTACTTTGGACATTCAACATTCCAAGAGTTGTAAAACAACGAGTAACGCATGGCACGCAACGAACTCATTACTTTAAACAATTCCGCGAATTATTTCTCGTTGCACCAAAAAGTTATGATCAATTCCAACCATCTCTTGATTCTGCACACAATTCATATTAGAGAAGTAAGGTCATTTTTATCACACTTAATTTTTGAATCGCTAGTACTTTGGACATTCAACATTCCAAGAGTTGTAAAACAACGAGTAACGCATGGCACGCAACGAACTCATTACTTTAAACAATTCCGCGAATTATTTCTCGTTGCACCAAAAAGTTATGATCAATTCCAACCATCTCTTGATTCTGCACACAATTCATATTAGAGAAGTAAGGTCATTTTTATCACACTTAATTTTTGAATCGCTAGTACTTTGGACATTCAACATTCCAAGAGTTGTAAAACAACGAGTAACGCATGGCACGCAACGAACTCATTACTTTAAACAATTCCGCGAATTATTTCTCGTTGCACCAAAAAGTTATGATCAATTCCAACCATCTCTTGATTCTGCACACAATTCATATTAGAGAAGTAAGGTCATTTTTATCACACTTAATTTTTGAATCGCTAGTACTTTGGACATTCAACATTCCAAGAGTTGTAAAACAACGAGTAACGCATGGCACGCAACGAACTCATTACTTTAAACAATTCCGCGAATTATTTCTCGTTGCACCAAAATGTTATGATCAATTCCAACCATCTCTTGATTCTGCACACAATTCATATTAGAGAAGTAAGGTCATTTTTATCACACTTAATTTTTGAATCGCTAGTACTTTGGACATTCAACATTCCAAGAGTTGTAAAACAACGAGTAACGCATGGCACGCAACGAACTCATTACTTTAAACAATTCCGCGAATTCTTTCTCGTTGCACCAAAAAGTTATGATCAATTCCAACCATCTCTTGATTCTGCACACAATTCATATTAGAGAAGTAAGGTCATTTTTATCACACTTAATTTTTGAATCGCTAGTACTTTGGACATTCAACATTCCAAGAGTTGTAAAACAACGAGTAACGCATGGCACGCAACGAACTCATTACTTTAAACAATTCCGCGAATTATTTCTCGTTGCACCAAAAAGTTATGATCAATTCCAACCATCTCTTGATTCTGCACACAATTCATATTAGAGAAGTAAGGTCATTTTTATCACACTTAATTTTTGAATCGCTAGTACTTTGGACATTCAACATTCCAAGAGTTGTAAAACAACGAGTAACGCATGGCACGCAACGAACTCATTACTTTAAACAATTCCGCGAATTATTTCTCGTTGCACCAAAAAGTTATTATCAATTTAAGAACCAACCATCTCTTGATTCTGCACACAATTCATATTAGAGAAGTAAGGTCATTTTTATCACACTTAATTTTTGAATCGCTTGTACTTTGGACATTCAACATTCCAAGAGTTGTAAAACAACGAGTAACGCATGGCACGCAACGAACTCATTACTTTAAACAATTCCGCGAATTATTTCTCGTTGCACCAAAAAGTTATGATCAATTCCAACCATCTCTTGATTCTGCACACAATTCATATTAGAGAAGTAAGGTCATTTTTTTCACACTTAATTTTTGAATCGCTAGTACTTTGGACATTCAACATTCCAAGAGTTGTAAAACAACGAGTAACGCATGGCACGCAACGAACTCATTACTTTAAACAATTCCGCGAATTATTTCTCGTTGCACCAAAAAGTTATGATCAATTCCAACCATCTCTTGATTCTGCACACAATTCATATTAGAGAAGTAAGGTCATTTTTATCACACTTAATTTTTGAATCGCTAGTACTTTGGACATTCAACATTCCAAGAGTTGTAAAACAACGAGTAACGCATGGCACGCAACGAACTCATTACTTTAAACAATTCCGCGAATTATTTCTCGTTGCACCAAAAAGTTATGATCAATTCCAACCATCTCTTGATTCTGCACACAATTCATATTAGAGAAGTAAGGTCATTTTTATCACACTTAATTTTTGAATCGCTAGTACTTTGGACATTCAACATTCCAAGAGTTGTAAAACAACGAGTAACGCATGGCACGCAACGAACTCATTACTTTAAACAATTCCGCGAATTATTTCTCGTTGCACCAAAAAGTTATGATCAATTCCAACCATCTCTTGATTCTGCACACAATTCATATTAGAGAAGTAAGGTCATTTTTATCACACTTAATTTTTGAATCGCTAGTACTTTGGACATTCAACATTCCAAGAGTTGTAAAACAACGAGTAACGCATGGCACGCAACGAACTCATTACTTTAAACAATTCCGCGAATTATTTCTCGTTGCACCAAAAAGTTATGATCAATTCCAACCATCTCTTGATTCTGCACACAATTCATATTAGAGAAGTAAGGTCATTTTTATCACACTTAATTTTTGAATCGCTAGTACTTTGGACATTCAACATTCCAAGAGTTGTAAAACAACGAGTAACGCATGGCACGCAACGAACTCATTACTTTAAACAATTCCGCGAATTATTTCTCGTTGCACCAAAAAGTTATGATCAATTCCAACCATCTCTTGATTCTGCACACAATTCATACTAGAGAAGTAAGGTCATTTTTATCACACTTAATTTTTGAATCGCTAGTACTTTGGACATTCAACATTCCAAGAGTTGTAAAACAACGAGTAACGCATGGCACGCAACGAACTCATTACTTTAAACAATTCCGCGAATTATTTCTCGTTGCACCAAAAAGTTATGATCAATTCCAACCATCTCTTGATTCTGCACACAATTCATATTAGAGAAGTAAGGTCATTTTTATCACACTTAATTTTTGAATCGCTAGTACTTTGGACATTCAACATTCCAAGAGTTGTAAAACAACGAGTAACGCATGGCACGCAACGAACTCATTACTTTAAACAATTCCGCGAATTATTTCTCGTTGCACCAAAAAGTTCTGATCAATTCCAACCATCTCTTGATTCTGCACACAATTCATATTAGAGAAGTAAGGTCATTTTTATCACACTTAATTTTTGAATCGCTAGTACTTTGGACATTCAACATTCCAAGAGTTGTAAAACAACGAGTAACGCATGGCACGCAACGAACTCATTACTTTAAACAATTCCGCGAATTATTTCTCGTTGCACCAAAAAGTTATGATCAATTCCAACCATCTCTTGATTCTGCACACAATTCATATTAGAGAAGTAAGGTCATTTTTATCACACTTAATTTTTGAATCGCTAGTACTTTGGACATTCAACATTCCAAGAGTTGTAAAACAACGAGTAACGCATGGCACGCAACGAACTCATTACTTTAAACAATTCCGCGAATTATTTCTCGTTGCACCAAAAAGTTATGATCAATTCCAACCATCTCTTGATTCTGCACACAATTCATATTAGAGAAGTAAGGTCATTTTTATCACACTTAATTTTTGAATCGCTAGTACTTTGGACATTCAACATTCCAAGAGTTGTAAAACAACGAGTAACGCATGGCACGCAACGAACTCATTACTTTAAACAATTCCGCGAATTATTTCTCGTTGCACCAAAAAGTTATGATCAATTCCAACCATCTCTTGATTCTGCACACAATTCATATTAGAGAAGTAAGGTCATTTTTATCACACTTAATTTTTGAATCGCTAGTACTTTGGACATTCAACATTCCAAGAGTTGTAAAACAACGAGTAACGCATGGCACGCAACGAACTCATTACTTTAAACAATTCCGCGAATTATTTCTCGTTGCACCAAAAAGTTATGATCAATTCCAACCATCTCTTGATTCTGCACACAATTCATATTAGAGAAGTAAGGTCATTTTTATCACACTTAATTTTTGAATCGCTAGTACTTTGGACATTCAACATTCCAAGAGTTGTAAAACAACGAGTAACGCATGGCACGCAACGAACTCATTACTTTAAACAATTCCGCGAATTATTTCTCGTTGCACCAAAAAGTTATGATCAATTCCAACCATCTCTTGATTCTGCACACAATTCATATTAGAGAAGTAAGGTCATTTTTATCACACTTAATTTTTGAATCGCTAGTACTTTGGACATTCAACATTACAAGAGTTGTAAAACAACGAGTAACGCATGGCACGCAACGAACTCATTACTTTAAACAATTCCGCGAATTATTTCTCGTTGCACCAAAAAGTTATGATCAATTCCAACCATCTCTTGATTCTGCACACAATTCATATTAGAGAAGTAAGGTCATTTTTATCACACTTAATTTTTGAATCGCTAGTACTTTGGACATTCAACATTCCAAGAGTTGTAAAACAACGAGTAACGCATGGCACGCAACGAACTCATTACTTTAAACAATTCCGCGAATTATTTCTCGTTGCACCAAAAAGTTATGATCAATTCCAACCATCTCTTGATTCTGCACACAATTCATATTAGAGAAGTAAGGTCATTTTTATCACACTTAATTTTTGAATCGCTAGTACTTTGGACATTCAACATTCCAAGAGTTGTAAAACAACGAGTAACGCATGGCACGCAACGAACTCATTACTTTAAACAATTCCGCGAATTATTTCTCGTTGCACCAAAAAGTTATGATCAATTCCAACCATCTCTTGATTCTGCACACAATTCATATTAGAGAAGTAAGGTCATTTTTATCACACTTAATTTTTGAATCGCTAGTACTTTGGACATTCAACATTCCAAGAGTTGTAAAACAACGAGTAACGCATGGCACGCAACGAACTCATTACTTTAAACAATTCCGCGAATTATTTCTCGTTGCACCAAAAAGTTATGATCAATTCCAACCATCTCTTGATTCTGCACACAATTCATATTAGAGAAGTAAGGTCATTTTTATCACACTTAATTTTTGAATCGCTGTACTTTGGACATTCAACATTCCAAGAGTTGTAAAACAACGAGTAACGCATGGCACGCAACGAACTCATTACTTTAAACAATTCCGCGAATTATTTCTCGTTGCACCAAAAAGTTATGATCAATTCCAACCATCTCTTGATTCTGCACACAATTCATATTAGAGAAGTAAGGTCATTTTTATCACACTTAATTTTTGAATCGCTAGTACTTTGGACATTCAACATTCCAAGAGTTGTAAAACAACGAGTAACGCATGGCACGCAACGAACTCATTACTTTAAACAATTCCGCGAATTATTTCTCGTTGCACCAAAAAGTTATGATCAATTCCAACCATCTCTTGATTCTGCACACAATTCATATTAGAGAAGTAAGGTCATTTTTATCACACTTAATTTTTGAATCGCTAGTACTTTGGACATTCAACATTCCAAGAGTTGTAAAACAACGAGTAACGCATGGCACGCAACGAACTCATTACTTTAAACAATTCCGCGAATTATTTCTCGTTGCACCAAAAAGTTATGATCAATTCCAACCATCTCTTGATTCTGCACACAATTCATATTAGAGAAGTAAGGTCATTTTTATCACACTTAATTTTTGAATCGCTTGTACTTTGGACATTCAACATTCCAAGAGTTGTAAAACAACGAGTAACGCATGGCACGCAACGAACTCATTACTTTAAACAATTCCGCGAATTATTTCTCGTTGCACCAAAAAGTTATGATCAATTCCAACCATCTCTTGATTCTGCACACAATTCATATTAGAGAAGTAAGGTCATTTTTATCACACTTAATTTTTGAATCGCTTGTACTTTGGACATTCAACATTCCAAGAGTTTTAAAACAACGACTAACGCATGGCACGCAACGAACTCATTACTTTAAACAATTCCGCGAATTATTTCTCGTTACACCAAAAAGTTATGATCAATTCCAACCATCTCTTGATTCTGCACACAATTCATATTAGAGAAGTAAGGTCATTTTTATCACACTTAATTTTTGAATCGCTAGTACTTTGGACATTCAACATTCCAAGAGTTGTAAAACAACGAGTAACGCATGGCACGCAACGAACTCATTACTTTAAACAATTCCGCGAATTATTTCTCGTTGCACCAAAAAGTTATGATCAATTTTATAACCAACCATCTCTTGATTCTGCACACAATTCATATTAGAGAAGTAAGGTCATTTTTATCACACTTAATTTTTGAATCGCTAGTACTTTGGACATTCAACATTCCAAGAGTTGTAAAACAACGAGTAACGCATGGCACGCAAAGAACTCATTACTTTAAACAATTCCGCGAATTATTTCTCGTTGCACCAAAAAGTTATGATCAATTCCAACCATCTCTTGATTCTGCACACAATTCATATTAGAGAAGTAAGGTCATTTTTATCACACTTAATTTTTGAATCGCTAGTACTTTGGACATTCAACATTCCAAGAGTTGTAAAACAACGAGTAACGCATGGCACGCAACGAACTCATTACTTTAAACAATTCCGCGAATTATTTCTCGTTGCACCAAAAGGTTATGATCAATTTAAGAACCAACCATCTCTTGATTCTGCACACAATTCATATTAGAGAAGCAAGGTCATTTTTATCACACTTAATTTTTGAATCGCTTGTACTTTGGACATTCAACATTCCAAGAGTTGTAAAACAACGAGTAACGCATGGCACGCAACGAACTCATTACTTTAAACAATTCCGCGAATTCTTTCTCGTTGCACCAAAAAGTTATGATCAATTCCAACCATCTCTTGATTCTGCACACAATTCATATTAGAGAGGTAAGGTCATTTTTATCACACTTAATTTTTGAATCGCTTGTACTTTGGACATTCATCATTCCAAGAGTTGTTAAACATCGAGTAACGCATGGCACTCAACGAATTCATTACTTTAAACAATTCCGCGAATTATTTCTCGTTGCACCAAAAAGTTATGATCAATTCCAACCATCTCTTGATTCTGCACACAATTCTTATTAGAGAAGAATGTCATTTTTATCACACTTAATTTTTGAATCGCTTGTATTTTGGACATTCAACATTCCAAGAGTTTTAAAACAACGAGTAACGCATGGCACGCAACGAACTCATTACTTTAAACAATTCCGCGAATTATTTCTCGTTGCACCAAAAAGTTATTATCAATTCCAACCATCTTTTGATTCTGCACACAATTCATATTAGAGAAGTAAGGTCATTTTTATCACACTTAATTTTTGAATCGCTAGTACTTTGGACATTCAACATTCCAAGAGTTGTAAAACAACGAGTAACGCATGGCACGCAACGAACTCATTACTTTAAACAATTCCGCGAATTATTTCTCGTTGCACCAAAAAGTTATGATCAATTCCAACCATCTCTTGATTCTGCACACAATTCATATTATAAAGTATGGTCATTTTTATCACACTTAATTTTTGAATCGCTAGTACTTTGGCCATTCAACATTCCAAGAGTTGTAAAACAACTTGTAACGTATGGCACGCTACGAACTCATTACTTTTAACAATTCCGCGAATTATTTCTCGTTGCACCAAAAAGTTATGATCAATTCCAACCATCTCTTGATTCTGCACACAATTCATATTATAGAGTATGGTCATTTTTATCACACTTAATTTTTGAATCGCTAGTACTTTGGACATTCAACATTCCAAGAGTTGTAAAACATCTTGTAACGTATGGCACGCTACGAACTCATTACTTTTAACAATTCCGCGAATTATTTCTCGTTGCACCAAAAAGTTATGATCAATTCCAACCATCTCTTGATTCTGCACACAGTTCATATTAGATAAGTAAGGTCATTTTTATCACACTTAATTTTTGAATCGCTTGTACTTTGGACATTTAACATTCCAAGAGTTTTAAAACAACGAGTAACGCATGGCACGCAACGAACTCATTACTTTAAACAATTCCGCGAATTATTTCTCGTTTCACCAAAAAGTTATGATCAATTCCAACCATCTCTTGATTCTGCACACAATTCATATTAGAGAAGTAAGGTCATTTTTATCACACTTAATTTTTGAATCGCTAGTACTTTTGACATTCAACATTCCAAGAGTTGTAAAACAACGAGTAACGCATGGCACGCAACGAACTCATTACTTTAAACAATTCCGCGAATTATTTCTCGTTGCACCAAAAAGTTATGATCAATTCCAACCATCTCTTGATTCTGCACACAATTCATATTAGAGAGGTAAGGTCATTTTTATCTCACTTAATTTTTGAATCGCTAGTACTTTGGACATTCAACATTCCAAGAGTTGTAAAACATTGAGTAACGCATGGCACGCAACGAACTCATTACTTTAAACAATTCCGCGAATTATTTCTTGTTGCACCAAAAAGTTATGATCAATTTTAGCATCTGATTCTGCACACAATTCATATTAGAGAAGTAAGGTCATTTTTATCACACTTAATTTTTGAATCGCTAGTACTTTGGACATTCAACATTCCAAGAGTTTTAAAACAACGTGTAACGTATGGCACGCAACGAACTCATTACTTTAAACAATTCCGCGAATTATTTCTCGTTGCACCAATAAGTTATGATCAATTCCAACCATCTCTTGATTCTGCACACAATTCATTTTAGAGAAGTAAGGTCATTTTTATCACACTTAATTTTTGAATCGCTAGTCTTTGGCCATTCAACATTCCAAGAGTTGTAAAACAACGAGTAACGCATGGCACGCAACGAACTCATTACTTTAAACAATTCCGCGAATTATTTCTCGTTGCACCAAAAAGTTATGTTCAATTCCAACCATCTCTTGATTCTGCACACAGTTCATATTAGAGAAGTAAGGTCATTTTTATCACACTTAATTTTTGAATCGCTAGTACTTTGGACATTCAACATTCCAAGAGTTGTAAAACAACGAGTAACGCATGGCACGCAACGAACTCATTACTTTTAACAATTCCGCGAATTCTTTCTCGTTGCTCCAAAAAGTTATGATCAATTCCAACCATCTCTTGATTCTGCACACAATTCATATTAGAGAAGTAAGTTCATTTTTATCACACTTAATTTTTGAATCGCTTGTACTTTGGACATTCAACATTCCAAGAGTTTTAAAAAACGAGTAACGCATGGCACGCAACGAACTCATTACTTTAAACAATTCCGCGAATTATTTCTCGTTGCACCAAAATGTTATTATCAATTTCAACCATTTCTTGATTCTGCACACAATTCATATTAGAGAAGCAAGGTCATTTTTATCACGCTTTATTTTTGAATCGCTAGTACTTTGGACATTCAACATTCCAAGTGTTGTAAAACAACGTGTAACGTATGGCACGCTACGAACTCATTACTTTTAACAATTCCGCGAATTATTTCTCGTTGCACCAAAAAGTTATGATCAATTTAAACCATCTCTTGATTCTGCACACAATTCATATTAGAGAAGTAAGGTCATTTTTATCACACTTAATTTTTGAATCGCTAGTACTTTGGACATTTAACATTCCAAGAGTTGTAAAACAACGAGTAACGCATGGCACGCAACGAACTCATTACTTTAAACAATTCCGCGTATTATTTCTCGTTGCACCAAGAAGTTATGATCAATTCCAACCATCTCTTGATTCTGCACACAATTCATATTAGAGAAGTAAGGTCATTTTTATCACACTTAATTTTTGAATCGCTTGTACTTTGGCCATTCAACATTCCAAGAGTTTTAAAACAACGAGTAACGCATGGCACGCAACGAACTCATTACTTTAAACAATTCCGCGAATTATTTCTCGTTGCACCAAAAAGTTATGATCAATTCCAACCATCTCTTGATTCTGCACGTAATTCATATTAGAGAAGTAAGGTCATTTTTATCACACTTAATTTTTGAATCGCTAGTACTTTGGACATTCAACATTCCAAGAGTTGTAATACAACGTGCAACGTATGGCACGCTACGAACTCATTACTTTAAACAATTCCGCGAATTATTTCTCGTTGTACCTGTAAGTTAACACTCCAGTTATCTCTTATTCGTACACAGTTTATTTTTTGTCTAGTTCATTTTTGTCACACTTTGTAATAGAAATTATTTTTTTATTGTATAAAAACATACGCCACGTGGAGAAAGCTGTTTGATTGCAAATTATTAAAAATTATAGCAGAAAGATCGTTTACGCCGTGAGCAGAGACCTGTAATTCAGAAATTTTGATTAAAAATTCTAAGTTTTCAAAAATAGTAGAAAATTCCGTAGAAGTATTAACTTTGATTTAATACCTATATGATTTAAACTAGGCGGTAATTTTTTATTAAAATTTAATAAAATTTAAACTTTTAAAATATTAAAAAAAAGTAAGTTTAAATACAAAACACAGCGTATGCGTATAATTAATACCGTATTGATAAACAATGTTTAATATAATTATAAGTATATTTGAAAAATTTAAAAACAAAAATTTTAATAAATAACATTGTATATAACAATGTTATTTATTAATTTAAAAAAAACGAAGAATCAAGTTTAACCGACACCGCTTTAATTAAGTTAAAATCTTTGAGAGAAAGGCAAATTTTAAGTTCATCGTGTTTATATATTTCTTCAAAAAGAGTTATATCGTTTCAAGATTTATTAATATTTTGTATTAAAAAGTTTTCATCACACATGCTTAAATATTCTTTAACTAAACAAAAAGCTGCGTAAACTTTAGTTTTATCGTATTTTACAATAAGTTTACAGTCATTGGTTTTATTGACTACGATGCCGAAAGTACTGTACGTAAAATAAGATTGATTAATAAAAATTGATTTAATACCAAAATCTTCAATTCCAATAATAAATTTACAATCTTGTTTTTCAATTTGATAAAAAAAATTTAAAATTCAAAATACACCAATATCTTCCATCTATTCTACCGACATTTTTTCAGCCTTTTTAGGAAGATTTTTTATGAGCTTAACAAAATGATTTGATTTTTTTGAGTATACGTATTGTTTTTTTATTTTCAATACAATATTATCGTTTTTGTAATAAATTAAATCATTTTTTTTAAAACAAGTATTGAATAATCTAACAATATACAGTAACTATTAAACTTATAAATTACAAAATTAATAGATTATTTAAGAGCGTTATTGTTGTTTTATTATTCTCTGAGATTTTTAAATAACCTCGATTACTAAATCTGGTAACTCCGGTCGAAATCAAAAGATTATACGCAACGCACGAAAAGTTTTTTCAGTTTTAATAAACCAAACAATTTCCCTTTTACTTAATTCTAAAAGTTTGTTTCGATGTTTAATATTTGATTGCATTTGCGACGGGATTTTTTTCATATTTCGAATTACCCTACCGTTTATAATTAAAAGTTTAATATTTCTATAAAGCGATACGTCATTTCAAGCTAACCATCAGTTTTGTTTTGTTTTTTAAACTTATAAATACGGTTATACAAATAAAAGGTAGTCCAATAATACAAATTATTGAAAAAGTCATTAAAAAAATTAAAAAATTTTTAAATGAAAAAAAGTTTTTGTTTCATGAATAAACACAATTAAAAGCTAATCTTTTAGGTAAAACAAAAATAAAATTTAATAAAATTGAATTCGTTTCTTCAAGAAAGTATAAAATTTTATATTTTTACAAATTAATGCGAAAAAAATTTCTGAAAATAAAAAAATAAAGAAATTTCAAAATATTAAATAAGGTAAAAATAAAAGATAAAATTTGTAGTACTGCACTATGCTAAAAACCAATTTAACACCACTAATAATTTTAAAAAATTCTCAAAGAATTTAGTGGTTAAGCTTATAAAATATTTAAAAAAGTTAAATCTTATAGTTTTTACAATATAATAAAAACTAAAACTTATTCGAACTGCAAAATTAATAGTTTTATTTTAATAAATTTAAAATAAATTTAAGATTTTCAAATATTGTTTCGTAAAGACCCATCTAAATTGTTTCATGAATTTTTTTTATCTTCTAAATACATAATTAAATTAATATTTCTATATAAATTAAAATCTTTAGAAGTGAGTTTAAAAGTATAATATTCAAACGGATCTTGAATTTTATCGAATTCGACTAATTCGTTAAAAACGTCGTATAAAAAAGGTTCGGTAACGTTGTTGTTATGAATTTCAATTATTTTCTTTTAAAAAAAACGAAGTCAACCGTATGAAAGATTATAGTCAATAGCAAAGTTTTCATCGCATTGTAAATAAAAAACATTCAATAGTATTAATTTTTTGTAAATTTACGCATTTACTTCCGACAGCCAGCAAGTACAGCTAATTGATATCTCTCTATAAATAAATATTGCATAAAAATAATAAAATAACAGTTTTAATCCAACTGTTAAAATTAAAAAAAAAAGTATTAAGCGACTTATTTACTTAATTACCGTATTAAATTTAACAGAAATAATCATAGTGCAGAAAAATTATTTAAATAGCAAATTTAATTTAGTTAAATATTTAACATAATATAATTCGTTGTTTAATAAATAAAATATAAATAAAGTTAACAATTTTATTTGATAATTTGATTGCTGATCAATACATTTTATTAACATCTTTAAAATTGTTTAAAACTGTTTTGTTACGGATTTTACTTACTGTTAAAACAAGTGCGGTTAAATTTAAAAAAATATTAATAATAATTAATTTATAATTTATAAACATACTAGTTATATGAGACGACGATAAAAAAAATATGAAATGGCAAAGCGTTTACCTTTTTTAACGCACCGTTTGCAATATAAAAAAAAATACTTTTAACTAAAGAATCGATTCAAACGCACTTTTTTTGACTGTGTTTTTTTTAATAAGCGTAAAAATCTCAATGTGAAAATATAAATGTTTTTTATTTAAAAAATTCAAATTTAGTTTGACTTTTTAAAAAAGTAGAATAAGCAGTTTATTTAAAAATTGATTTAAGAAAAAATTTTACATATTATTTTGTATATCAAA
>ARYC01017634.1:0-32270 GCA_000711775.1 Oxytricha trifallax | reverse complement strand
TATGAGCTAAAATCGGCTAATTACTTAAGAGATCGGGTTACTCCGAAATTATTAGGATCCCTATTTAAATATTTTTTCTTACTCTGTGGGTAGAAAGCATTTCATTTAAATTTTGGAAAACACTTCAAATTATTTATTTTATTAAGCATATAAATAATATTCTTTTATATAAATCATTTTAAATTATTCATTAACAATTAAAATAACAGTCATATCAGAAATGGGATAAGATTTTCCATTTGTTGCTGCTGACGACACGTGATAAGGTAATATTTTTGAAGTATAAGTGAATTTTTATATTAATCAAAATCGATGTCTTATTGAATTAGTTAGAAATCTTAAAACAATAAGAAAAGAGTAAATATATGCAAGATAGTGTGTGCATATTGGCATTAGTATATCTCAAGATGCAATCTATGAATCGATCTGAGAGATTTCCACTTTGATCTTGGGCTGATATAGGCTCATAAGCCGCGGATATCCGCGCAATGTATCTTAAAAACTTCACTTCAAACGACATTTCTCTAAATCCACATTTATAATTTAAGGACCTCTCTAGGCATTAAATGCCCTCATTTTTAATAAATCTTAATTATATTTATTTAATCTGAAGATTATTAAATTAACGCAATTTATTAATTTAATAATTTATCTTTAATTCAAATTCTCTTAAGAGAAATCAATCTGACTTTAAAACTTTTAATTTTTAATTAAGAATTAAAATCAAATCTTCAGATTAAATAAATATAATTAAGATTTATTAAAAATGAGGGCATTTAATGCCTAGAGAAGTCCCTGAAATAAGAAAGTGGATTAAGACGAATGTCGTTTGAAGTGGAGTTTTTTACAATAAATTGCGCGGATATCCGCCCAAGATCACAGTGGAAATCTCTCAGATCTATTCATTAATTGCACACTTAGATATACTAATGCCAATAGTTACATTCAAAACCCCAAAACCCCTTAGTGAGGTTTATAAGTGCTTTGATTTGTAGGGTATAGTTGGGGTCTTATTGCGGTTAGTTGAGAAAACGCAAGTTTTATGTGACTTTAATGAATATTTAATGAGTATTAATGTTCTTAATTCAAACAAATTTTATCTGCTTATCTTTGTGGTATCTCTTGAACTTAGCTCTCTTTAATGTTTCAAGTATATCTTCTAATGATGATCTTGGATATGCTGGAGCTCTTATTATGATCATCTCAACCATTTTCTTAATCTAAGTGCATACATTTTCTTGCTTTTATGTTTAACAGCCATGCTTATTGATTACTTTTCTTGCTTTGTTCCGAAGTACGACATACTTTCCATATCGCACTTTAAAATAATTGCTGCTACCGCCCAGACATCTCACTAAACAGAGCCATTAGTCCACTTCTCTCTTATTGGGAAGTACCCAGGTGTGCCTAGCACTTTAGCTAAAGTCACTATTTCTTACCTATTGCTCTATTGAAATCAATGACTACTTTTTCTAAAGGACAGAGATTTAGCATTACATTTTCTGGCTTCAAATCTCTATGAACATACCCTAGATCATGCAGCTCTTTCACACCCTTGGTCATTTCCGTGAGTATCTCATTCAAGTCATCTGGGTATCTATTATGGTAGAGATAATCTCTTAGAGTCATTTCAAATTTCTTAAGTCGTAGTGCAATAAAACCATGTCCAAGAATAACTCCATCGAGTTTAAGCAAGTTCTTGCATTACCTTTTATGAGCCTCTCTTAGTATTATGTATTCATTGGCAAACTCATTTTGATACTGCTCGTTCCTAATAAGATATTTGAAAGGATATACTTTATAAGCATACTCATCAACTACTATGAGTTTTGCCTTGTTAGGCACATCAATATGTAAATAGTTGTCAATGCAAAAAGTGAGATCTACTGCATTTAATGCAGGTATATACATAGCTCTCTCTTACAAGCATGCTATATATAATTCATTAGCTGGTTGGTTCATTGACTCAAAACGTTTCTGCTTCTTAAGTCTCTCTTCCTGCTCTCTTTAAGACTCTACAGTATTGGACTTTCTCTTGGCTGGTATAAGTTTTTATGTTTCTTTATCTTGCATTAAAAACTCACTTAAATGATGTTTTTGCATGAGTCTTTTAACTTTAGCTGAGTGAGTGTAAGACTTCATGCAAGTCGTGCACTAATACCTGCCATCGACCTTTTCGTGCTTAAAATATATCTTATCTCTCCCAGAGTGCATCTCTTTGATGTGCCTCTTCAAGCTCGAATCAGTTTAGAAGAAATTTTAGCATTCATGACATTAGAATTCTTTAATCTTTTCTAGTGGGAGATGTTCTTTTAACTCCTCAACATCTTCGATTAGCGTTTAAATACTTATCTCTGCTCTCTGCTTCCTGATATTTATTTCTAGAACAAACACCTCTGATTCAAACTCAAGAGCTTTAAGCTCTGGCTCCTTTTCAATGTATATGATCTCTTGCTTCTTAGTTTATCCAAAGTTTAGCTAAGATTATCCACTGCCATGAGAGACTGCTTTGCGATTTAAGTTAGCCGCCATGTTTAAATTCTAATTTAAATTTCTATTATAAAGCTCTAATAACCTCTCTAGTTATAGTAACTTTGTATAGGAGTTGGTACTGCAACAACAATGGTTGATTCTTAGGCGTTAGACATCATATTTATACTAAGTTTATAGCTATAAATTTTCTAAATTCATGCTTAGTATTTTTAATTTTGGTACCAACTTAGAAAAAATTGAGGTTGGTACTGGTACCAGTTAGGTTTTGAACCATATTGGAACTTTTCCATTAAAACCTCATTAGTTTAAAACTAGGTACTAATTAAGTTTTGGTACTATTAAATTGGTTCCAATTTAAATTAAACGAATTTAGTACCAGTACTAATTAAATTTAAACAAATTTAGTACTAATTTAATGGAACTAAATTGATAAAAATGGAGCTCCATCACTGCAGTTTGTTACAGCTTCTGCAAACTTTCTCCACGTATCTTGCAGGGTTGACCTCCTATAAGATGCCCATATTTAATAGTAAGATTTTAAACAATAGGATCCAGAAGTCTATAAGTTATAATTTGAAATTCATTAATAGGGAGAGGAACAAAGATGGAATCACTCAATGATCAAATGAAAAGAGTCGAGGCTCAAGAAATGATATCAAGATTCAGAAGTAAGGAAGATCTCTATCGATACCTAACTTTACATGGTAAGATAACTTGATGACTATTAACATAATACAGTTGGTTTATTCCTTCCAACGATGGAAGGTACCAAAATTTCATTCTTGAAAGCAATACTTTGTGAGGAGAAGAAAGCTTTTAAAAATAAAGAGATTAAACTAATCGAAATTCCTAACTACCCTGAGATTTCAGTCACTAATCTTTATGAGGATGCCATGTAAGATGAGGAAGTGGTAGTTTACCTTCCTACCAAGTAACAACTCTCTAATAAACTCCCAGAGAGGAACTTCTTCTTTGGTGTTCTTGGTACAATAAAAGAGGATTATCTCAGAGAAATTATTGAAGAAGCACATAAGAAACGATATTCTATTTCTCCTGAAGACTAGAAGAAGCAAGGCATTCTTATAAGCTCAGCTTGGCTAGAGGAACTTAAGAAGCATCCTTATCTTTCAAGTAAGCTTTGACATATAACTTTGTAGGAAAATCTGGCACTGGTATATATTTTATGAAAGAGTATGCTAAGGTTCATAGAGAGAGAAATCACAGAAAATTCATGAAGTGAGCAAGAGACTTTATAAAGATGTTTAAAAGCCAGATGAAATGAACATAGATGCAGGAGCTGGCACAAAGAGAAGAAATATGGGCCCAAGCAAGCCATAAGAAGAGGAGAAGAAAGAGAAGCCAAACCCATTTATGGGTCAGTTTAATATGTGAATATATTCATTCGTTTAAATCTAAAACTTATTTATAAACATTCATTCTTCCCTCTCTCGCACAAATTGTTGTCTTATCTACGCTCACTCTCTTACAGCTGCTTTGAATCAAGTCTACTGTATCGATGGGCAAGTCATGCATAAGATGATACAGCAGAAGCTTCTTGTAGTGAGTCTTTATTTAACTCCAGTAGAATTCTATTCCATTAAATTAAGGGCTATAAGGAACGTTGTATACAGGAGTTATGTTTAGGTCTTCATAAGCTTTCTTAGACTCCTTAGTCTTATGAACTGATAGGTTATCAACAAACAGGATGATCTCTTGGTTGCTATACTTCTCTCTGAGCTTATGTAGGAACTCTATATACTACTCTCGCTTAATAGAGCGAGGGTGAATCACATAACTCTCTAAGCCTGAATCTTCACTTATACCAGCTAAAATTGCATGGGTGACTACCTTTACTTTTTAGTCATAAACTTCTATGTTATCATACTTCTTATACCAAGACTTATTAATAAATGTGTTGAATGTAAACACAGCTTCATCAGCGTGTATGAACTTGATGTTATTATCAATAGCTCTCTGCATTTAATCATATATATAGTTTAAATTATTACTATAAAATGGCACTGTAAAATCAATCACTCTCTTCACTCTGTTGACAGTCTTGAAAGTAATACCATTTCGTCTATAAATATTGGCTATAGTCTAAGGAGAGATACGCATGTCTGGAAACTTGCGATGAAACATGACAGCTCGTTAGTCAAGAGGAAAGTGAGCCCAATACTTTAATGTCTTAGAGTCACAGAGATAGTCAATATGGACCTGTGAGAACTTTTATTTTCTTGCAGGATGTTTCAAGAGCCTGAGTTATAATGTTAAACAGCTAACAAGCAATGATACCTAACGGTTGAGGCACTCTTGTGTAGGAGTCTTGCTATGGCTGTATAATTCAACACTGGTTTGACTTAGTCTATATTAATACTTGTACCATACCTAAGCTTAAGCAGTAAATCTAAATATTACTCATCATAAATAGACCCTAAATTTCGCTAATTTCTATTTCTCATTTTGCAAATTGGCCTAATTTCTCTACTAACCCCAATAAGACCCCAACTATACCCTACAAATCAAAGCACTTATAAACCTCACTAAGGGGTTTTGGGGTTTTGATTAATCTATTTGTGCGTTGAAAGATATTGAACCATTGCCTAGGTCCTCATCTACATGTTGCCATAATAGTTCGCTCTTCAATTCCATGTATCTTTCTATTTTTCCATGTCTCTTTTAAGTTCAGCCTCTTTGATCGTGTTCCCTGACTTCTCTATCACCATCCTTATTGAACCTACTTCTAAGTTGAACATGAGATATTATCTCAACATTTTTATCCAATCTTTGGCAAAGATTTGGGATATAGGTTCACCAAAGAGATCTAGGACTAGATAGTTGATTGTCAAAATGGCCATGACTCCGCAGTCCTCTGGGTCTCTTACTTGGTGAAGCCCTGTTTTGCTTTCAATTTTCTTCACCCAGAATCTCTTGACTAGAGTTCCTTTCATTAAGTCATTTAGATGCCTGATGCTTTTTTGAATTACCACTAAGCTGCCTATCGGCATCCTAGAGTCTTACACTTCCAGGTCTTTGTGTTTCTCATTATCCTCAAGATTGTCCGATTCTAGCAGTTTTTGATGTTCCCTTAACAGAAGACTGACAGTATCATTCCTGAAATATCTTCCAATGATCTCCAAAATCTGCCGTTTTCCACTTTATAGTTAGTCGTTCCATTGAAAGTGGGGTATATTTATTAATAATCAGCGATCGTTTCTACGCCATCATTATGGTGTCACATACAGTTCGATTATTTGAGCTGGAAAGTTTTTGGTAAAACTCTGATCTTCTTTTTATCGCATTCCATGTATTCTTTAGTAAATTTTGAGTATTAAGGAATATGTTGAGCCATTGGTATTTAGTTTCTTCTACTTTTTTAATTCCCTCTATTTTAAACTCTTTTTTCAAATATCTTTGCATCACTCAAAAACACGGTTTTCTTTGTGTTTAGCTTTAAGTTGTGGATTTTTTATATTTCTCTGAAGCTGCAGATAACTCTTCTAAATTGTTAGAGATCTTTTATATTTATCAAAATTTCATCTGCAAAAGCTATTGGTTTACCCTATTTGACAAATGACATTAGCTCTTTCTGTGAATATAATGCTTCTTGTAGGTATATGTTGAATAGCATCAGTGAAAGTCGACTCCCTTAAGCTACTCCTTATTCAGTTTGTACTTCATCCTCCTCAAATTTAATCTTTTTCCCAGTGTATAACAACTCTATCAGGCTCGCTATTTCTTTTTCTTTTGGGTTAGTTACTCTGATTTTCAGGATTTACATTAGCTTGTCTTTCCAGACAGAGTCGCAAGCTTTTAGGATATCGACTATTAGATAGGGTTCCCTTTGTTTGCTCTTTCTTCTCTATGATTTTATGTGTTCTAGCATTCTTATAAGATTGATGTGGGTGTTCTTAATTTCTTTGAATCCCTTTTGGTAGTTTCCTGTTGTCAATAACTCGCTCTTAGAACCTTTTCCACTATTTTACTTAAGAGGGAGTTTATCACTATTAGTCTTGTATTGCTGACTTCAGGTTATAGATATTTTTTATCTTTGCTTAGTAGTATAAACCTTCCCTCCTTGAAGTACTCTGATATCTGTTTGTTATTAAGCCAGTTTGATATTTTCTCACTTACTGTCTGTTTCACTCTTTCTGATTTGAGCAACATCTTTCCATAAAAAACATCTGGGCCAATAGCTTTGTTAAAGTTAAATCCTCCAATACTTTTTTTTACATTTCTTACATTATATAATTTTTCTTCTTCAAGGTCTTCGTTCATTATTTTATCTCTCCTGTCAAGATATTATTGTTTATCTTTTATCTTTAAACATTTGCCCATAAAATTATAGGATTTCTTTTTGTTTGCTCTCATATCTCTACTCTCTCATTAATCCTTTTATTGGTTAAAATTGTTTCTAAGTTTTTGTTAGTCTTTTTGCCATGTAAGAGATCCATTTTACATCATTCTTGTCTAGACACTGCTCTAAGTCTCTAATTACTTCCCAACATTACACCTTTGTCTCCTTGAATGCGTCTCTTAACTTTGTATTATTATTATTCTTAATTGCCCATTCCGGTGGTTGTTGGTGCTAGTTCCTCCCAATGGTTTATCTTCCTATTTTAAATTCAAAACAATTTTTTATCGGGTTTTCTAGGTCGTCTGCCGTTAGTTCCCTTCCTTCTTCAATAAAAGACTTCCAGCATTGCTTTCTTACATTTGATATCCTAACTAATCTTTCCTTGTCCGTTAGTTTGAAATCATTTTTTGTGATATTATATTCTTAGTATCACTTAAATGAGTTTGTGGTCTGTTGGTATCATTTAATTTGTTTACCATCCTATTGTTTCCACGTTATAGAAGATCTCATCCAATTGGTTCCCTTTAACATGAGTTTCCACTACTTCAGGAATGAATTCCTTCAATCTTTCTTTGTTCAGTCTTTTTCCCAGTTCTTTAATGTGGTAGTTGAATTCTCCTGACGATCATCCTTTGTTTTTGGCACTTTTGATTTATCGATTTTATCATATAAATAAGTGTATTTTGGAGCTCTTTAATCTCGTCAATCCAGTATGTGGGTATATAAGCTGTAATAATGTGCAGAGGAAAGCCTCACACATTCAGTATTGTCTAAGTTTCGTATTTTTCAAGGTTTTTATCGTTTTCATTCGAATTTGCCGTTATTAATTACCAATACTCCTCCATTTCTAGCCAGTTGAGTTTGTGATAAATTATTTTTGTTAAGACCAATTATCCTTTGTAGCCTAGTTTCCACCAGGCCTAGAGAGTCGGGATTCTTGATCTCTATTTCTCTGAGTAGTTAATCTTGTTTAAGATTTGAGTTCAGACCTCTGAAATTTTGCATGAAAATTTTGATTTCCAATGTATTCGTGTTGATCTACATCTTCTTGCTAATGATGTTCTCTCTTCTTTTAGATATCCACTTCTCCGCAATTCTCTCGTTCCTTCTCACCCATCCTTCACCCTCTCTCACTAGTTGGTAAAATCTGAGCTGTTGGCAATTGTCAATCATGACCGAAAATATGTTTATGTTTTTGTGGTTATTGTTATTCAACTAAACATTCAGGTTTTGGTACACTGAGTTTTTCGAATTGGAATTAGAGTTTAAATATTAATAGTATTTGTCCAATATTTGTTGATGAGGATTGACTTTCAAATCTTGACCTTTATCTTCCATATACAACGCCAGTTTCCTCCTCCTACTGGTTGGCTGTTTCTCATTCTCCATTTTTACAGCGCCTTCTTTACTGCCTTGATAATTTTTAATAATTATTATTTTAATTAAAATTAATTGCATAAGAAATATTTATTTTTAAAAATTGACGATAAAAAAGAGATAAAGAGAGTGACCTGCTAAAATCGGGTTTTGCAGCTTTAAAATAAATATGGCCATGCCCGCACATCCGGATCCACTCATGAATTGCGGGTCCGGCTTCGCTGACAATTTTCAGCATTTTATTCGTTCCCCTCGCAGAGATATAAAATTAATTTTATAAGAAATATCGATTTATTGACTTCTATCATATTATAATTTTCATAGAGTTTAAAGGGGTAATGGAAAGATGCAGAATACATACGTTAGTTGGATGAAAAAAATTAAATTTCTTATCTCACTTGAAAACTTATAAATTCTTGCTTTTATGAAATCGCTCAATGATTTTTTTAAATAAATTTTTTATTTTATAAGAGTTACATGAACTGTTGACCTTAAGCTCATTATGATTTTGCAAAATATAAATTAATTATATTATTTTATTATTTTTGTAACGTGTCATTTGCATGTCATTTGAATAATTTCAAATGAAATTTTTTAAATTATAGAAAGTTTTTTTCTTCCATTTGTATTTTTTACTTGTCACATATATTTACTATTTAACTTCCGATATTTTTGAAGTTTTCTTTTTGAATTAATGAGCACATTCATTATTTATAAAATGTATTAGATAAATACTTTTATGTAAACAATTTTTTTTAATTTCCAGAATAATTTAAAATATCATTGTTTTTCTATGAATTTGTTTGTGATTTTTAAATAAATCCTATTTTTATTTCCTTGTTCATTAATTTATAAAGATTTATTTTTCATAATATTTTATAGAATAATCATAGTTTGTAAACTCCTATTTTATTTCTTAGAGTATGAAATAATTCACCAAATAATGATATATTTTTATTTAGTGTATATATGAAAAAATTTTATTTTATTTTTAATTGGAAATTTTATAACCTTTATTCTTATCTCAGCTTTCTTTTGAACAAAAAAATGATGTTATTGAAATTAAACTTATAATTTTATATTATTTCAAAATGAGTTTTATCTATTTAATTACATCTTAACTTAATTGAGTTCGTATCTGGAGTCACCAATGATGTAAATCTCAATTTTACAATTTTAAAAAACTCTGAACAAATTTTGCCTTTTAATTATATCCTTAAAATATAGCAATTTTTAGAACATATTATTCAAGCTTCGCACTATTCGTTCATTTAATGATTCAATCTGATCTCTAGAGGATATATGGTCATTACAGTGTATTTTTTGCTATGTTATTTACTCCAATTTGATTTGAATCTCTTTATAAAAATGCCTTTCATCAAATCTTGTAACAAAAAATATATCGTTAAATATATATAAAGCAATACTTTAATATTCAAGAACTACATTTTCTACAACAAACTAACTTAATAGAATGTTTCACCTTCTATAGAGAGCTACATTTAACATATCTAAACTATCCTTATAGAAGTTTCTTCGTAATCGCAGTTCTAGATAGACACTAAATACTACTTATCAATCAGGAATAGTAATGCTCACCTAAATCTAAGAATTATTTATATGCTAATTAACTTATTGTTAATTTCTAAATAATTTGTAAAACAGGGTTTCATAATTATTGACAAATCTGAAGAACCAAATTTAATCTCCTTGAACATCAACAAAATCCCATATAAAAGATGAGGAATAGGAAGATGAGGTCGAAATCTTGAAAAATTAAATATAATAAGAAAACAAAATATGCAACAAGAAAACCCAAAAAAAGAATTAGTCATGTGGCAACATGAAGTAATAGATATAAATTATAAATACATGGAGGCCAAAGACTTAAAAGGTATAGACACTTAAATTGTAACTTAAAGGAGATAAAAACTAATAATATGATTTAGGTGCAAGGGGAACTAACTCTATCAACTTGTGTTCATGGGGATATATATATACTGAATAAAAATATATATGGGAAAATTTTACATAGTGCCTTTCTATAAATAATAAAAGCCCCTTTAAACAAAAATTGTATCTATAGCATAAGATATGATGAAACAAAACTTCTTCTCGTCATTGAAAATGATGCCATAGAAAGAGAAATAGGAGGTAAATGGTTTCAATCAATAAGAGAAAGTATGCCCCAATATTGTAGATATACTTCGAGTTTGTATCATAAATAGCAACTCTAAAGAATTAAAATCCTTTTGTTTGATTAGATTTTAAATAAATCAACAGTGATGTGAATTCAGGGTTGCTTGAGTCCACAGTATTCATAGCCAGCATGATTTTTAACTAGTAAAAGAACAAGATCATGACTTATTAACTGATTTAATGAATTAATTTACAGTTAAGACAATAGAACAAAAAAAAGGTTAGAGATAGTTCACGAAGGAGATATCAAAAGATACTACTAGTAGGACTTACTCTTTAGTAAATTACTGGAATAAGACAAATTCAAACCAGAAGCAAAATATTTTAAAAAGGGCTTTACTATTACATGTTGCTAATATATATAAATAAAATCGAGGATCCCTAGAGATCTCAATTTGATCACAGATATTAATGATCTTGAATATAGTTTGTTATAGTTTATAGTATGATTTGACTAATTAATTTATTTTAGGAGTTTTTATTGACATTAGATGAGTTTTAATTTAAAGTATTATATAAAGTAATTTTGTTTACCAACAAGAAAAGATCAAATTCAAATTTCTGTATAAAACTAATTATATACCAAATCAAGTGTTTTTACTTATTTAAAATTGATATTTTAAGCAATGTATATCTTAATAATTTATTAAAAGGCCTCACTACATAAGATACTTACATATATATTTTTAATTAAAATTCTAAGGAATAGATTAAAAAATACAATATAAATCAAATGAGTTTAATATAAGCTTAAAGCAGTAAGATTATAGTTAATGATGATTGTGTATTCACTCATTATTAAATTGGCATCCCTCATATATGTTTATCATGTTGATAAACAATCAATTTTACCTCTTAAATTCAATAAGATCATCATATTGAAATTATTTCATTAAGCATTTATAGGTTAACGGAGAGTAAGGTTTTATGGTAAATGAAGGCGGCCAATTTATTTGGGGAGTCAGATTTATGAAAAATAAGTGGGAAACTTTAATTAAAGTTGAAATGTATAATTTAAATAAGGAAAACTAATCATGGTTGAGATGGAGAGTTTTGTTTCTCAATAAAAAAATTGTAAAATACAAAAAACATGTATATTTGAGCAATAAGTATCCTCAGAAGTGGTGTAAGTAACAAACGATAAATTCGATAGACATTGCAATGTATATTCAAGCACTAGTATTTTAAATAGAATATTGCAGGAAAGTAGCAATGCAGATGATAATGCTGTACTAAGTAGTTTTTATGTTATTGGCAATACCAATACTTAAAAGTCCAATCATTTTTTCATAATTATAACTCAAAAATTTAGGATAGCATATTCTTCTATTATTAATTTAAACTTCTGTCAAAAGTATTAATATCTAAAAATGTTTATATTCATGGTCCATTTCACGCATTTATATATTTTAGCTTTTTATTGAATATAATATTTTGTATAGTAGGTACGTTAGTTACCTCAAATTATAATCTTCTCCTTTCTAATCAAATTCCTGCTTTTGCTTATTCATCACTCACATTCAGAATATCATCAGCAATAGTTTTCATATAATCTTATCCTCATAGCCAATGTCATCAAAGAATTGGACTCTTCCTCAAGTAACTCAGTCTCCTCATCTTCGTCATTATTCAACTACGATGACAATATTGATATTGATAAGGAGGAGTATCATGGTGGTGATATAAGTATGATAGTTCATCTTGCTTGGATTACTTGCACTCGCTGGTCTTGTCTGCTTTTTCATCACAATCACCATAATATAAAATAATAATGTCATTTAATTAGTTTATATTATACTAATATTATACTTATTATTTATTTACAATTATAATTACTGTAAATTCATATATAATATACAATTTACGTCTACCTTGCACTAATCATTCTCCCTGCCAGTTCTTGTTAACAACTTACATCTTCAATCTCTCACAGATATCACTGCCTTACTACTTAAACAAACCTGACAATTATCATGCTCATATTAGTGAATATCAATTGCAGCATTAATTTTGCAATTAAATGACTTCCAATATTGATTGACTCGTAGTTGAAGCACTGCTACACTACAATTGCCACTTGCTATCATCATTGATGGCTGCTAAATTGTACTTATCTCAAGCAGAAGAAACTCCTATATTTAAGTAAATGCATGCAGACTAGAAGCTTATTAGCGTAAAAGATATAAATATACCTTAATTGAGGCAGGGATATTGCTTGAATGTGAAGAGTTAGTCATTCCAAAGCAAAGAAGCTAGCTGGCGAAGATGCATAAAACATATTGCATAAGTAGAGTACTTAAATGCAAAATTAACTATAAAATGAATGTGTTGGATTATGATTTATATCAAATGTTTAATAGATATATTAGCGATTCAAATGTTAAATCTCAAGTTATTAATGAAATGTATTGATATGATATGTTAAAAATGATGAGAACAAGAAGAGGAAGAATTTAAAGGTCATTAGATATCACTGAAATGTAAAAATATCTGTTTATATCACAAATCTCAATAATTTATAATTTCGAATTAAAGTAAAAATGTTGAGTGTAATAATTATGTTTGAATAAGTTATAAACTAATTATCATATTCGTTGTGAGTATAGAATTGAAATGGAATTAAGCCCTAGCCATTTTAAATAAGTATCAATAACAGAATTTTACAACAAGCAACTATAATCAGTCACAGGGAATATATCAGTAGGCAACTTTATATTTGGTAAACTCTCGAGGTAATAATTTCTACTTAGATTAGATCATTCTGATTATTGAACTTAAAATTAATTGATTCAAGTGAGAATTAAACACTATATATATGGTTATGTTATAAATGACTATTAAATGAGTGCAATTAGTTTAATGTGTGAAAAATATTCCATATAAATATTAATTCATATTTGGTGGGGGAGGTATTTATATATTTCAAAGATGCTTGAATTTATTGAATTCATTCCTCATTGCTATGATCATATAATGTATAACTTCAACATCAATTAACTTATTTTGATACATGCTTTATGTGTATTTATTATTAACCAGAATTCATTTATAAATTAATTAATGTTGAGATATAAAAGACAATTAATTTTATGGGTCGCGAACATTTCTCCAAAGTTACTTCAATTTTCAATTAAAAACCAAATTATACGGCAAAAAGGTCTGAATAAAAGGTGATGAATATAAAGTAATTAATTGTGTCGCCATATTTAAATGATCTTCAAGTAGAGTTTTCTTTCGTATTTATAATTAAATCATATTATATTAATAGTAGAAACCAGACTAGTTTACATGAACGAAAAGACTCAGATTGAAATATTATCTAACATGAAATGGCTCGACCAAAGAATCAGAAATCTTGAACTGCAAGATTATTTTTAGAAAATTAAAAAACCATTTTAGGGTTATTTACATCAAGAAGACAAAGATTCAGCTCGATGAACAAAAGATTTAGGATAACTGAGTTGAGCTAAATATCCAATTCAAAGAATAATTTGAAAATTGAGGAAATTAAAGCAGTGAAATCAAAAATGTAATTAAAATCAATTAATTAATTAGAGAGAATCAATCATAATTAAAAAAATTAAAGAAAAAAGATAAATGAACAATTAAAAGTTCAGAGATCACCATCATCAAAAGAGAAGCGGCAACTAGAACTGGGATACCAACAGAAGAGGAGAGAAGCAAGAAAAGAGACAGTTTTTGGAAAAGGTGAAGGAGATAAGGTTTAACCATTAAGATACAAGCAGAGACCAAGAAACTCTACGATGGAATGAGGAATATCAGAAACGAGTGCAACTACACTAAAAAATGGGCTTTAAGAGCAGTCTGAAGATTGGATAATCAAACCCTAGCAAAAAGATTAGAGGGCCATAGAAACAAAGGGTCGAGTTCTACAAACACGAAGATGAGTCGAAGTGCGTTCAATTTGACTAAGGTGCAATGCCATGGATTTGACAAGATAATCCACGCAAAGAAAGGATGGACTACACAAACAACAAGAATGGTCACCATTGTGTGTTGCCCGAGCACAAGGTAGAAGATCGAGAAAGCATTGGTGAGGAGATATGATGACAGAGCAGTAGCTAGGAAGAGAGAAGTGAAATTGGAAGAACTGTGGATAAAGAAGTAGAAACAGCACTGGAGAGAAATAAACGATGAATGGCAACATATGAGTCTAATCCCAGGAAAATCACATCTAAGAAGGTCAATGAAGCAGTGCTTGAAGTTAATCGAAGAAGTGAATTTCAATGAGCAAAGACTCTCGCAACTCATCCTATCGCCAATATTCGTGAACGACATAGGTATTTCTCAGCTTGAGAAATTCATAGGAACAATGAACTGGAAATTATAGAACTGTAAGTTCTGGAGTTAACAAGATCACATTAAAGCTGCTCTACTGCCAGTATGTTGTTAAAGCGCAATCAAAAACTGCTAGAGTTGGATAATAATGATGATTTTCATACATTCTCAAAACCTGAGATAATGTACCCAAAGAGACAAGTAGGAAGCTATGAAGGAGTACAAAAGTACATGAAACAAATAAACTCCCTATTGAGTGAAGTTTTAGGCCAAGACTATGCGATAAACTAAATATCACAAAATCAGGAGATTAACCAAGTATAGGACCCAGAGGATTGTGGCCTTAAGGCAATTCTAGAGGTAAATCACCTAGCTTTTGAATTACAAGGACAACCGGGCTTCTAGACTTTTGCAAAAGACTGGTTCAACATGCAGAGATACTACCTATTGCCAAACCTGGAGGTGGGTTTGCCAAAATAGACATAGGCAAGTCTGGGCTGGCCGTAGAGAAAGAGGAAATGGAAATGAACTTGGAGAAGATAATGAAGCATTAAGGCAACTAGTGGACCAAGATTTGGATACGGTGATGATGAATCAGCACTAACAAATTGATTCATGGGACGATCTAGTTCTGAAGAACTCTGCACTATTCGAATTAGAGAGAGAAAATACTAGATAAGGAGGAGAATTCAGCGATGTAGATGAAGACCTGGAAGAAGCTGAATGGTACCTATCAAATTATGGGTCAAGGATTTCCCACATGAGGTAAGATTTCTCGTGAAAGAAGGACACTAAAGAGGTGCAGGAGATGATCAAAGCTAGTGTTCAAGAACCTGGAACTAAAGGAATCATTCAGATGCAACCTTCATAGACAAGAAGCAAAGAGGAGGAGAGCTCAAATTTGAAGGAGGCAGAACCAGAAATATCAGAGAGGAATAGAGGAGAGGAGCATCAGGAAAAGTAATGAATTGCATAGATTTCACACTCTAAATGTTTCCAAGGTTTTATTTTAAATTTCTAACTTACCTAAGTGATTAACTAACTGACTATATTAATAGTACTAATACTCATTTATTAATTATGATCAAAATCGCATATATTATAAATAATTGTTGGAACAATGTTGAAGATAAATATGAAATTAGGAATATTAAAATGAAAATTTTCATACACGTCAGATACTCACATTGAAACTTGCTTAGTTTAATACTACGGTTGAGGTGTGCTTTTTTTAATCTAATATACCTTTCAAAATTAAATGTTGCACTGTTTGTTGTTATTTTTTCTTACCTATAAGTAAAAAATAGTTTAAATTACCAATGGAGTTGTTAACTAAGAAACTTCAACAAATTTTAATTTAATACATACAATTAAAACTAATAACTAAATATAAAGGTGATAAAACTTCAATACAATAAGTTATTAATCATATGTCAGAAATTAATATTGTTAATTAAATTAATTAATTTGGAAACTTAAGCAATTCAGTAAAAGTAGTAGTCGAGGCATTTCCCAAAATGACAAGATAGTAATTTTTTAAAAAACTAACTCCCTGAATAGTATATAAAATAATAGAATGTCTGGTCTTCATGAGTTAATATGAAACGTTAATGAATGAAGAAAATCTGAATGATAAAGATAAACAAGGATGATAACAAACCCCATATTTAATGTACCCACGATGACTCAATCAATAACGTAACCATGGCAAACTTACTTGATCTAACTGTTAACATGCTGGCCTACTCCTCTAGGATGATTTAACTTTGGTATTTAGTATCACTGTATAGTGATGTCATGAAAAGATACCAGTAACAAATAAGAATAAAAAGGTAAATGCCCAATACTTTACGAATTCTTCCTTAATAGCTGTTGAACGGACACCATTGGCATTAGGCCACAAAGTCAAGAAAATCGATGAGTCAAAAAAGAAACAAAATCTGGAATACATAAAACTATCAGAAATACAAAACTGTAGAGAAACAAGATTTAATCATTATATTAATGTTATTTAATAATTATGTTTGATTATTAGCATTTTTACATCTTAAATTAGTATGAAGTTGCATATAAATATGCTTTTATTACATCGTAAAAATAATTATATTATTTTATTTAAATTTATTTAACTATATTTTCATTGAATGTCTAAAAAGATTACTTTGATTTTAATTTGCATTAATTCAATTATATTAGCTTTCTTCTATTTACTTTCATTCAAGCAATTATTTTATTATTATATCAGAAAACTTTTGATGGCATTTTGACTTTGATTTCATTTATGATGAAACTTTCTAGATTACTGTAGTTGAAGTGCAAATTACTGGCCACTATTTAAAATATTGCTTTGGTTGTTATTACTTATCATCATCGAGACAAGGCTGTTGCCTTCATCATCAATTCCTTTAATGCTTGATTATCTTGCACCCTCCATAGGCAACCATGCATCCATTTCTGTAGTTATCATCGATATTATCTATTTTATATCTCCACTCTCGTGCTTCTTTTGCTCTTCATCCTTAACAACACCCTCATTTAAGAGTTTCTCCTCTCTCCCTTTGACTGATTCTTTTTGTGGAATGGTTGATCTTGACATTTGCAAACTCAAAATTATGGTAAAAAATTATCCTCTCGGTTACAAAGTGAAACGCTGGCTGAATTGTTTTTAACGACTCTAAACCATTCGTGAGTTGTTTTAACTTCTAGAGTACAGGTGTATGAGTAAGTATCTAACTGCAAATAACCTTTAGCATGAACTCAATCTAAGGAAGCACCGAATGCAAGGCTTTTTTATCATTTATTACTTTTCAGGCCATACGTTTATACTATCAGTTCAGCTTTAATGGAGTTGCTTTATCATGGTCTTCTAACTCACAATGTACTACGGACAACTTAAAACGCTATCACTAACCTCCTAACTGCCCCAAGAGTCACAAGTATTGTAGAATTTGCTAGAAACGGTCACATAATTGTTGAACCATAAAGACCCAATGGAGTTCTATGGTAACTTTGTGATGTAGATTCTTACAATAGTGTTCCAGTAAATGGCAAAATTTGTCTAGGCCTCCACCTCCCCGCTTTTAGTACTGGCTCAATCAATGTTGTCACCACCGAGAGTCACTAGTACTGGTTGTGTATTTCTTGTCATTCTGAATTAGAATACTCTCTAAAGATGGCCACCACTTATAGCTGTTAGAAATAATCTTGAATTAGGACAAAATTCTTAAACATTAATCATTTATTTTGGTTGTTTTTTTAATATCTGATAAAGGCTTAAAATATAAGATTAGTTTGAATTTAAATTTTAAATAAGCAATAACATTATCACCTCATATTTTGTACTTTCATAATAAATTAAAGTTATAATTATATTACTTTACTAAATAATTAAATTTCAATTAATCATTGCTTTATAATAAGAGTTAACCATGATACAATTTTTATAAAATATCAAAACTTAATAGTAAATTATTTCTAAGAATGAAATACTTATTTTTATATTATATAATAAATCTAGTATTTATTTAATTTATTTTTATAAAAAATTAATGTAAATACAAAACATTTATAAATACTAATTTTATCTTGTTTATAAATAATGGTACTTAATAACCAAAATATAAGACATATATTATTTCGTACCAATTAAATTTAATATATTATTTTTATCAAAAAAATTTCCATAAATATATTTAAAATGGCTCCAAAATTAAAATATATTATTTTGTATTTTAAGATTTTGGCTAAATACATGCCAGAACAGTCATAACTAAAGAGAGCAGTGATGACTACCCTTACGCCAAGAAATTAAATAATTAACACTAAATAACGTTACTATAGCAACAATCCAAAGCTGTCATCATGGCTTCGATGAGGTTTGGGATTGGAATTTTAATGTTAAAATTCCAAGAATACTTTGACGAAATTGACATATTTCTAGAGTAAAATCATAACAATTTACTGCTATTAGCTAAGTGTAATTTTATAGCTGTGGTACAGAAGTATTTTGAATTAAATTGCTTCTAAATCAGAATTCCTATCTTCTTTAGAACCATAGAGAATATAATAACTTTTATGGAGTCATTGGGTAAAACTACTTATAAGGATTAAATAAAGCGCAGTATGGAGATTAAAGGTATTTGAAAGTCCAAAATATTTTGTAATTTATTTAAGAGTATCCTCCTCATAACACTTAAGAAAGATCTTAATTTACCTCATTAATGAAAATAACACGTGTTCTGGAATTTGAAACTCACTAGACGAATCCATACCTTCTGGATTGAGGAAATATTTTATTTTGGTTCATTGTTAAAACGATTCATGTTTGACAGCAATAATATTTGGCATTATTTTTTTTTCTTCATATATCTATTTTAACAACCAACAATCTATCATATTTATATTAATTAGTATTTACGAGCTAAATAAGATGCAATCAATACTTAATGATACCATGAAAATATCATGAATTTAATTGCAGATAGTGGAAGAGTGAATCATATTAACAAGTAAAGAAGAATTCATGGAATAGTTGGAATAACCTTATAGAAATTAATAAAAGTCCTATAATGGTCATATTAAAGAACATCTCGCTACCTTCAACAGGAAAAGATGCAGTTTAATCACAACAATTAAATATATATAAAACATTAAAGAAGGAGGATAAGCTATTAGATAAGCTTAGTAAGTGAAGAAAGAAATGATTGACATAGAAAGCTACAATCAAAACCCCAAAACCCCTTAATGAGGTTTATAAGTGCTTTGATTTGTAGGGAATATGTTAGGGGTTGGGGTTATTAATAGGTTTTAATGTGAAATTTATAGTAAATGTATTTAATTTAATCACTCAAAATGCACTTTAGGATCATGTGGTAGAGGTCTGAAGTTTATCTTACTTAACCACAACTCTATCTGCTCTATTGATATGTCTGATCTTGAGTTTGGTTTTATTATTATTGACTCTGCCATTTGTTTCATTGATTGAGATACTCTTGTTTTGTCAATAAATTGCTTTATTCTTTGCCTTGCATCCTTCTCGCACCTTGTGGAGTAGTAATCGTTGCGAGGCATATTGCACTCTATTATTATTGCTGCTAATGCCCACACATCCCACTGTGAGTCTCCATCTCTCCAGTCTTGTCTTTCTGGATAATTGCCTGGAGTTCCCATTACACTTCCAAGCCTTGATACTTCCACTCTTAAGGCTCTGTTGAAATCAATAATTGTTACTGTTACTGGTGAAAAGTTCAACATTATATTCTCAGGCTTGAGATCTCTGTGAACAAAGCCTAACTTATGAAGCTCTTTGATACCTTGTATAGCTTAGGTTGATATTAATGCAAGCTATCTATGATTTCTTTGATCAGTTATGAAATCTCTGAGTGTCATTTCAAAGAGTGGTAGTCTGAAAGCTACATGATCTTTGGCTAGGAGAACAGCATCTAGCTTTATTAAGTATTTGCACTCTTTAAACTTAGCCTGAGTGAGTACTTAATATTCATTAGTAAACTCCATTTAATATTTATCATCACTAAGGAGATAGTTGAAAGGATATACCTTGTAAGCATACTGATGATCCTTAATAACTTTCTTGTCATAGGAGTCCTCTAGAATTAGGTAGCTTTAGAGAGAAGTATCTAAATCAATCTATGCAAGTACTGGAATTTTCTTGTATTATATTTTTATCATGATTTTAGTGACCTCTGATGCTAAGAGGTTGCGTGCAATCCTCACATGCTCTGATTCGCTTGTTTGTTAAAGCTCAGCAACTTAAAGAGGCTCCCTTGCTTTTCTTTTGTTGAGCAACTTCAGTTGAGTGTCTTAATCTTCAACATCTATTTCTTTCTTGTGGACTTTTAAAAGATGCTTCTTTAAGTCTCTTGAATGAGAGTACTGCTTATGGCACTCAAAGCAATCATACTTTCCATAAACTTTGTCATGCTTTAAGTATACATTAGGCTTAGCTTCCTTATGGACCTTCATATGCCTGTACCAGCTAGATTTATGAGTGAAGTCTCTTTCACACTTCTCACAAAAATATACTTCAACTTCTTCAGTTTGTATAGGAATTTCGGGGGGGGGGGAAGTTTCCTGCCCCAGAATTTTATATGCACCCAAGGTGGGAAATTTCCTGCCCCCAAAAAGGTAGTTTCCTGCCCCGTACATTAAAATATGCAATTTTTATAATTTTCAAAGAATCTTTATCATCTATTAATATGTAGTTTTTTTAAAAAAATTTAGCTTCAAATATCATTTCTACCTTAATAATCAATTTAAAATTTAATGAAAATTACATTAATTATTTTAAAAAAAACACTTATTTTAGCCTTGTCAATAATATATAATTTGATAACGAATAATTATGTACCTTGAAAATTATATAATAATTAATGATGTATATTACATGGTTATGGTTATTGAAATTGAAATTAATTTGTTTCTATTAAATTTATTGCAAAAACATAAAATTTAATGTTGGGGGCAGGAAACTACCTTTTGGGGCAGGAAACTGTCTGGGGGCAGGAAACTTCCCCCCCGGAATTTCATTTCTAACTTTCTCCTCCTCTCTGATCTCCCACACACTTGTTTGCCATTTATTTTCTATTATTAATTTCTATTTTAATAACAGAGACCTCAAGTGATAGCTCTGGTAGTTCTTTATGAGAGTTCATCTCGCAGCTATCACACTTTTTATTGCTGCCAAAGGTAAGTCTCATTTAGTTTGATGGAAGTGCTGTTGTTCTTCTTAAAATGTTAGCGCTCATATTTAAATTTGAATTTAAAATTATAAAACTGCCTCTATAACTGAGAGCTTATATGAGAGGTTTGCGGGCATACAAGTTTCAAGGGAAGTTTTTAGAGTATTAGAGGAGAAAAATGAGTGCTAAGAGACGATCCAGCTCTAAATATGGGTGAGAAAGTAACCATTATTTCTATCAATAATAAGTTAATTACAGCACGTACCGATTTAGGAGGTGCACCTAATTAAGTACGTACAGCTTTAGGAGGTATTTTGTCATTTTATGATTAAAATTAGGGTGCTCCTAATTAAGTACTAGCTTTAATTAATGCTCCTAATTAAGTACTAGCATTAATTAATGCTCCTAATTAAGTACTAGCAATTTAGGAGCTGCTCCTAATTAATTACGTACCAATTTAAATTTAATAATATGGAACTATAACAGTAGAAAATGATATCAATCTCTCAAGTTTGTAACCAGTTTTCAAAACCTTCTCCATATCCTACTTAGAGGTTGACCTCCTATGATGCCCATATTTAATAGTAAGTTTTACAGAGGTATATAATTGAAATCAATAAACTTAAATTTGAATATCATTTCTTAGATCTGTAAACAAGATGGAGTCAATGAATGATGCAATGAAAAGAGTGCAAGCACAAGAATTGATTCAAAGATTTAGAAGCAAGGAGGATTTGCATCGCTACCTGGTGCAGCAAGGTAATGAACTCATAGTAGCTAATCTTGATTATGTAGTTGGTTTGTTCTTGCCAACGATGGAAGGTACTAAAATTTCATTTCTAAGAGCAATACTCTGCGAAGAGAAGAAAGCATTGAAAACTTAAGATGTAAAGTTTGCAGAGATTCCAAACTATCCAGAGATTTCAGTGACAAACTTATATGATGATGCTATGAACGACCCAGAGGTTTCGCAGTACCTGCCTACTAAGAAGCAGTTGTCAAATAAACTACCTGAAAGAAACTATTTCTTTGGTATACTTGCAACAATTAAAGGTGATTACTTGAAAGAAATTATTCAAGAATCTCATAAGAAAAGGTACAGCATCTCTTCAGAAGATAAGGACAAACAAGGGATCAAGATAAGTGAGAGCTGGCTATCAGAGCTGCAGAAGCACCCTTATATTTCTAGTAAGATTTTGTAGCTTAACTCTTTAGAAAAATCTGGAACTGGCATCTTCTTGATGAAGGAATAGAGCAAGCTTCACAGAGAGCGAAAGTCGCAGACAAAGTAAAACCCCATGGTTCTTTTAAGAATTAAGATAGGGTGGTATTTCTAATTAATCAAAAATTTAATTATTATTGGCGTAATATTTTAATGATAAGCCCAATTATTAAAACTATTGGCTCGAATAATTTTCCTTATAAATTAAACCAATCAGGTTGTGTATATTTGTTTTTACGCTAATTTTAATTGATTCTGGCCAATAATAATTAAATTTTTGATTAATTAGAAATACCACCCTATCTTAATTCTTAAAAGAACCATGGGGTTTTATGAAGTTAGCAAGTGACTTTATTCAAATATTTAGCCTCCAGAGTCAATGAACATAGTTGCTGGAGCTGGCAGCAAGAGAAGAAACTTAGGAGGAGGGAAGCAAGAAGTAGAAGAAAAGAAAGAGAAGCCAGCCCCCTCTAAAGAATTTTAAATGTGACTTATATATTCATTAACTTAACTACAAAACTTATTTATATACATTCACTCTCCCTTCTTTAGCACACTTTTAAGCCAATTAATTATCTACTCTCTTCGCTGAGCTTTTAATAAAGTCTACTGTATCGATAGGTAGGTCATGCATCAAGTGGTAGAGCAGCAGTTTCTTGTAATGACCTTTTAATATACCCCAGTAGAACTCAATTCCATTAAACTATGGACTGTAAGGTACGTTGAACACTGGCGTTATTCTAAGTTGTTCATAACTCTTCCTTGTTTCTTTAGTCTTATGAACAGAAAGATTATCAACGAATAGTATAATCTCTTATTCAAGGTACTTCTCTCTCAGCTGCTCTAAGAACTTAATATACTGCTCTGTCTTAATAGAGCGAGGATGAATAACATAAGTTTCTAAACCAGCATCCTCGCTAATACCTCCAAGAATTGCCATTGTTTATACCTTGACTTTTTAGTCATATACCTCTATATTACTATGCCTCTTATACCAAGACTTCTAGATGAAAGTGTTGAATGTAAACACAGCCTCGTCAGCATGTATAAACTTAATATTATTCAATTGAGCTCTCTGCATTTAATTATAAATATAATTTAGGTTATTGTTGTAAAATGGCAGAGTGAAATCAATCACTCTCTTGATACTATTCACACCTTTGTAAGAGATACCATTTCGTTTATAAATGTTTGCAACAGACTATGCAGAGATCTTCAACTCAGGGAACTGGCGGTGAAACGTGGTAGCTCGTTGGTCGAGAGAGAAGTGAGCCCAATACTTCAAAGTTTTTTCATTAATAAGATATTCAATATGCTTCTATTGAAACTTTGACTTCCTCTAAGGCATTGAATTCAACTATTATTGCTTTAGTTATACGGCTTTAAGACAGTGTGAACGAACAGTTGATGGACTTCGCTTTAAGAGCAGTGCAATTGACTTATAATTAAGTACTGGTTTGACTTATTCACTGTATTATCACATCCAAATCGCAGTTTAAACACTAAATCTATATACTCTTCATCATAAATAGACCCCAAAAGCTTGCTATTTTTGTTTCGCATTTAATTAATAACCCCAACCCCTAACAAATTCCCTACAAATCAAAGCACTTATAAATCTCATTAAGGGGTTTTGGGGTTTTGAATGTAGAACGATTGACCAAGGACTTACTCATATACTCATGCAAAGTTAAACTCGAAACTATCTCCAGTATATGTAGAGATGTAAGAAGGCTTTTAAAACTAAGGATACAGTAGAGTCATCTGTGAGGGAGGCCCATAAGTTAAGATTTAAGGAGGAAAATGATAAAATTATCAAGGATATGGATTGCAATAGGGGCAGAAAACTTAAAAAATTAGAGTGACTGGATCAACAAGTTTGGGATGTGAATTAATAGTGAATTTTACTATCAATGTTATTGAATAAATTTAATATACTATACAAATATCAAATGTCTGTAATAAATATTATTAATTAAGGTTAAAAAGGGTTTAATGTTTTCGATACAATTATAGATTTATAAATTTTATTGTAATATCAATTATATTTTAAAGAAATTTGATTAATAAACAAATTGATTGAGTTATAATTTGGCAACCTTGATTAAATCGTAAGAAAGAAATTCTATCTAATATTTACTTCTTAAATATTTAAAATTAATAAATTATACTCATAATATTCATAAAAGATAAAGTTTTTTAAAGGCAGAAAAGTTAATGATATAATAAAATATCATTGATTTTAATTATTATAATAATAATGATGATAATAACTAATTCAATTCGGGGGCTTTGAGGCACCCCGGATATGATATATGTTAATATATATATATATATATATATATATATATATATATAAATATATATAAGGGTCTTGGCCTTTTCACTCTAGTTATCATCAGGTAAGATTTTCTCCATCATTAACAATAGATATAAACTAATTCATTATATCAGTATTAGTCATTTAATTCCTGGTTTAGCTCTTATTTTTCATTAACTCTCTGCTTTTTCACCGCTTAGCTAATTTACTTTAGAAGCTTATTTAATTTACTAGATTAGTAAATTAATAGGGGAATATACTCTTGTTCAATTTTTCCAAGCTCTTTAAGATTCTTTTTCTCTCCCTTTTTTCTTAAGTGTTCAATAATACTTATTAAATAAACACTAGGGTTTTAAAATAATCTTGTTCATCTGTGAAGATGCTAAAATCCGTGGGGACAAAACCTCTCGTGTTTGGTGTCTTGTCTCTCAACTAGAAACATTTATCTGAGGGTTCTCCTTCATCTTCTTGGTTTTAGAGCATCAGTATCACTTTGTCTGCTTCTAATCTACTCCAGCAGGCAAGGGACTTATAAATTACGGGGATCTTTAAAATGTCTTTTGTTAGGGATCTAGAAAATCTCTCCCATTGTATATTAATATTGAGATCCAGCTCCTTGTATACATTTGTAGTAAAGTAAGTTGAATTATCTTTGCCATATTGTTGACTTCCCTGTCTGTACAATATTCGTTTGTGACAATATTCAATGAGTCCATCAAATTAATATGCTTGTTAATTAGTGACTTTTTATCCTTTTCTAATTTAATGTTTAATTAATTTGATTTATCAAATGCGTCATCAGTTTAACTCAGTGCGTCATTACGTTAATTAGAAAGTTTAGTCAAATGAACATTTCCAAGTTCAAGTCTTTTTTGTTCAACTAGGATATTTTAAACTTACTATCTAACAGCATCTTGATCCTCTCTTTCTTCATATGAGAGTTACATGGCAGTGTCTTACTTACCTTACGATGCTGTGATATCTTAGTTTGTTTAAATTTCTTCTTTTGTTACTTGGTTTTGGTCTATTGTACCTAGATATTAAGTAGGTTAGTCAGTGCAACGTCTGTATGATTTATTATTTGAAGGGATATGACCTCTGTCATATGAGCTGTAGACAATATAATTTAAACATGCTGTGTAAAAAACTCTAATATTCTTTCCATCATTCTGACATTGGTGAAGGCTACCGTCATCGCTGTAGCTACTGTTTTGATTATCATCAGATGGATTTGTTATCTAAGTACCATGTTTAAGTAATTATCTTATGTTAAGAGTACAACAATGTCTGCTATAGCTGACATAGTAATTTTAGTTTTAATAGTCTATTTATTTTAAGTTAAAGACAGCTCTCAATCTCAGGATTTTGATTTTATAATTTTTTAAAAATTTTTTATGATTTAAGCTTGTTCATTTTATTGTAGAGTATGATATCCATTATTATAGCACTTATGGATGATTCTTAAAATTTATTTTTGACTAGTTTGGATAAAATATAAAACCATTCAAAGCAGGATGGTGATATTTGCTTTAGCTTTAAAATCTAAGTTAAGAAGTATATTATTTTGTTACTTCCTGACTATTGATTAACTTTTTAATTCAAAACTATTGATTTTAATTTAATAATTAATTGATTAATGCATAATAAAAATATTATAAACTAACCCTTTCTCACAAAAAGCTATATTAGCTGGATTTAGGATATATAACTTTGAGAATATTTAAAAATGGTAAAATTTATTAAAATGGAAATTCCGACATTTGATTTTCCTATATTATCGAAATCTCATTTTAATTCTTAAAATCAAAACAGATCTTGTTGTATTCCTTTTTGAAAATAAACACAAATTAATGTTATGATTGACAATATTAACAAATGATTGTTCAACGGAAAATATTCTTAAAAAATTGCCTGGTAATATTTTTATAAGATAAATTTATATATGAATGTTATTAATGTCTGAAAGTTAAAAATAAATTAAATAATATATTATAAATTATCAAAAATCAAACCTGGAAACTTTTACAGTTTTGCTTGGCCAAAATTTTTATTAACTAGAGGTTTAATGATTATCTGATTGCTAAATAAGTAATTTATTGAGTAACACATATTTTAAAGTTCGTATTTATGGTGTAGATAATATAAATAAATTCAGAGTATATTATTTGATTTAGAGATTTATGGTAGTCTCTAATAAACAGTGTGGGATAGCAGATAACTGAATTTCTATATTTAAACAATTTAATCTTCAATTGTAATTCTCACTACATTGAAGATATATGGGAAGCTTCATTGGAGATACATATTCAATATTGAGAGAGAATACTTTGACTTTCATAAAACCAATATTAATCAAATTATTTTAATTCTTTAAGATATTTTCACATTGAAAATCTTGAATTTAATAATTAGTTTAAATTTTAGGTTTTGAGAACATGAAGGATTGTTTATTTAGATATTTAAATAATATAAGTGAATAATAAACAGACACTAAATCCTCCAATTCAAATTTAAGACTATTTTATTTACTTGTTAAATTAATTTTATATCTTAACAGTTCTTTGATTTAAAAATGTATATTTAGATAAAATCCCTGCTTTTATGTAAACTAATTCTGCTTGCAATTAATTATCAATATTTATAAGTTATTTTTCATGCATAACTTCCTTTGTTTTTCCATTCTATTTCTTTTCGTTTCTATAAACTAATCAATTTATACCTATTACAATTAAACTTAATTGCATAATAGAAGATGTAGTATAAACAATAACTTGATATGCATTGTAAACTTTTAACAAATAATATTATCTGGAAACTCTATCAGTTATTTTCCTTGTCATAGAACTTTAATGGTGAGATGAGAAGAGCTTAAAAAGATATCAAAGTAAATCATTAATATACAGCTTGAGTTATGCTCTAGTTAGCCATAATGATATATTTTGTCTACTATAACTTCTAATTTACAGAATACTATTCATTTTATTTATAAGACTTCACAACATTTCTAAAATAATAATTGTAAAAAAAATTAAAAAACATTATTATAGTTATTTATAGTTTAATATATTGTATTTACTTATGAATTAATAATTTTTATAATAATTAAGGAGAATACCCCCAAAATTAATTCAAATAAAATAACTAACTTCGACATACTGGGAGTAATTGATAATTGATATTGGAAGTGACCAGCTAGGCGCAAAGTGCTGCCTATTTGTAGTATTTATGTTGCTCATTGTTGAGCTATTTATTGACACCATAGCTTCTTAAATGATATCACTACTTTTGAATTCATTACAAGCAAATAAATAAATATAATTATCTTTCTAACTGTCGTCAATAAATTTATATACTTATAAATATCATTTCGAATTATGAGTGAAATGGCGGGTAACTGAGAAAGCAGCAAGATAAAGCTGTACTAGTCATGGATGTTTGGTGTTTTAGTTATAATTAAAGTTACTCTCTTTGCAGTAATATCATTTAGTTATTTAAATCAACTATTTCTAACTTTACTAAATATAGCAGTAAATAATATTTGTTTAAATGTATTAATCTGAATTTTGCACTTACTGCAATAGTCTTTGGAGTTGCTGAGGCTCTGGTATTAAAAATAGGGTGTCATATCCTAATTACATTTGATTTTAGACACTGGCAGCTGGTCTATTGGAGTTGTTAGTGGATTATGCCGAATTAAAGAAGGTCACCCGTGCACGTTTGTTGTGTAGCTGACTATATGTTTAAGTGTCTATTATTTTCACACAGATGATATATTAATTAATAATTGTGTATATTTATATTTGACAACTCACCAAATTCAACTGAATAAGATTTTGAAAGTAGTAAACTAACTGTAACAGGTGTAGCAACAGGTATAAAAGCAGTCTTCGATGCTCCAATTAGTGGCTATTAATTTAGCTAAGTGCGATCCGAACAAAATGCATCTTCAAAGTTTCTAACTGTCTAACTTGAAGAATGCTCTTGACTGAAAACACAACAAGGAGTTTCATTTTTATTAGACTGCATATAGAGCAATGCTACATACTCACACAATATAAATGAGATATAATTTCAACAATAAAATAAATAAAATATTACAACAGATTTAATGCAAGTATTGATGTATGTGGTTAGTTTAAAGATACGTTAAGCAGGTTCCCTGTAGGAAGAAGTAACAATTGACTATTCGTTTATGTACCTATTTTAAGTAATTCAGATGGATTAATAGGTGTATTTATATATTAATAAATAAAATATAAATAACTATTGAATGACTGCATGATAATATAGTTGAATTTTATATAAAGAATTAAAAGATGATAATATTCAGTTAAACATATAAATGATAATTATTGATAAAAAAAATTTAATACATTTGCAGACAAAAACATAAAATAAAATGTAAAAGAAATTTCTATATTTTATAATGATAAACACTATCGTCATCTTTTCAACTAAGTAAAATGAGTTATAGTGTAAACATTTATAATGTGATTAATGATTTAAAACTAAATAATTTTAACATATCACTGTTTAATACTAAAATCAAACCATCAATTTTAGTCGTGACGTAGACGTATCTGAGTGAGTTGACGTGGCAAATTCCGTGACGTAGCAGTCATGAAGTAGAAAACTCCGAAAAAACCATTCACGCTATTACCTAGTCATCTCCCAAAATCAAGATGTCACCTCAGTTTGTACCTGGGGACAGAGCTTGTGAGATCCAACAAATTAAAAGAGGGTGGAGAAAAATGCTTACCGGTCCCACCGCTGATGGGAAACGTAATCCCTATCTTTTCGCTTGTGGTAGCTTCAGCACCCTAACCCGGTGTGGGAGATAAATCCTTATTGTTGGCTTCAATGGTTTCCGTCTTCTCACTTTCGAAGGCAGAGCGTACCTTCATTTTGCTCTATATTACCTAGGAAACTGAACTCAAGCCAGTAGACTCATCATTGCAGGGAAATCCTTAGCGTGCAGACGACTCGAGGAGTTTAGAATCTGACAGATTGAACCCCGCCAAAACAATTATAATAAAAGTCTTAGATTCCAATTTACTATCAAGTCTCAATCATCAACATAATCCTCAACAAGAATAAGCTGCTTAATGTCTCCGTTGTGAAAGTACTTTTTTATTCCCAATTTTTTTAATTTAATATTAGGATCCATGTTAATTGTATTTCATTATTGTTTCTTGACTGCTAATTTTAATATTTTGTACATTTGAGCTATTAATCTGATTTTATTGTGGAAAAGGCTTTATTATGGGTTGTGATTACTGTCACTATACTGGAATAACCTATTCAACTTTTTACTTGAATGAATGCTTTTCGATAATTGTGACTCGAGTATTAATTGCTTTAATATTTTCATGAATTAAGCTCATGTTTTTAGATATATTTTCTTTACATTCTTCTATTGTTTCATTAAAAGTGTCAACAACACACTTCAGTTTCTTTTAAATATCCTCAGTTATTATTTTAAGCCATTAATTTGTTCATTCTATCAATGAGTTCTAGCGTTATGCTATTCTTCACTTTCTTGGAACCCTTAAATTGACTCCTATATTGTTTTCTAAAGGTCGACGATCTGGCCATTGATCCGTTTTACATTTCTCGCTAATGATTCTTGGGTTGCAACCCTAGAGTAGGAGCGACCGCCTTTATATTCTCAACCAATAACTAGAATGACTATTGAATCCCCTCTCGCCCATCAACAATTTATCTTGTTACTTTCTCAATGTAAAAATCTTTGATCAAGGATTTCAATTTGTTCACTTTGAGAAGAGCTTCATTAATTTGGTCTGTTAATTTTTAAAATTGTGGAGTTTGCAGCATGTTTGAGACTTAATTCAATAATCTCTAATTTATTTCTTCCTGAGCTCTAGATGTAAGCTCACCAAATATTTTCTCAATCAATTCTTCTATTTTATTTAGTTCAGGAAACGTTGTGTCGCTAAGTATTTGTGAGAATTCAGATTCTGTGTGTTTTAAGTTCTACTTCAAGGATTATAAGTCCATTTCAACAGTTTTGCTTGAGTTTTCATTATGCGAAGGGGTTAATGAATTTTAGCTTTAGTTAGAGGTAATATCAATACTCTAGTCCGCCTTGATTAGTATTGGTTTAGTATTTTTCTTTGCTGTATTTAACTTCTTATTACTTGCTGGAGTAGCAGCCTTGCTATCAGCTTTTCTCGAATTCAGCGCACCAACAAGCCAAGTCTTGTGTTTATTTATAGTATCGGTGCCAAACTTATTTTTAAGCTATATTCTAACGTCTTTGTACGTCTACCTGCCAAAGCATGCCTACTTTTTTTATATGTTCCAATATCTTCTGCTTTGACTCTTTTAATTTCAGCTCCTCGAGTTACTCTTCATTGAAGAAGTCAGCAGTGTTACCAGAATTCTCATCACATTAATCTTCAGATAGAGGAGACTCAATTCTTTTTTTATTTTTAAGTTTTCCCCATTTGTTGAATTGTATCACTTATTGTAATTGCTTGCTTAATTATTGATAAAATACAATTGAATCGGGGAAATACAAAAATAAAAATATAAAATTAATTAAATATATAATTACTGCTCATTTACTATGCGTTTTGTCTTATATGCGAAAAGTGGTCAAATTACTACTTATTTTTACGAAATAGTCACTTTTATTAGGTTTTTATGTCAATATCACCATGCATCATCAGGAACATCTCTAAATTGTCCAAATTATGGATTTTCTGTGAAATTGACCAGAGTACATGATTTCAACCCAAGTGACCAGAGTAGTGGTCAAAATTTCTGTTTTGGTATTTTTGTCTCTCCTATTTGAGCAGAGTGGTCAAAAAAGAGGCCAAAGTGCATGACTTTAACAAAAGTGACAAGAATAGTGGTCAAAGCTGAGATTTTCTCTAAAAGTGACCAGAGTGCATGATTTCAACTGAAATGACCAGAGTAATGGTCAAAATCTCAAAAAATCGCAGTTTTTACTCTGAATTTAGTGTTATGTGTCACTTTTCACAAATATGCGGTGACCAGGCCAAATTTGGAGCAGAGTGGTCAAAAATCTTGAAAATCGTTGTTGCTGGTCAATTTTGTGAAAAATTTGGTGGTCATAAAGTTTAATGCTGCAGCAGTACCTGCAAATCTCAGCTGGTCAAAAAAATCGAGCGGAAGTTGCGAATTTGCTAGTTTTTTGCTGAATTCCTATCAAACTTGATAGCATGATGCTCAGAGCATCTCCTCTCTCACCAACCCATTCAATGTTTGAAATATCTGATTTTGAACAAACTTTTGTCCAATTTTAGCTTAAGTTGCTCA
>ARYC01017633.1:0-18098 GCA_000711775.1 Oxytricha trifallax | reverse complement strand
TCAAGTGATAGCTCTGGTAGTTCTTTATGAGAGTTCATCTCGCAGCTGTCACACTTTTTATTGCTGCCAAAGGTAAGTCTCATTTAGTTTGATGGAAGTGCTGCTGTTCTTCTTAAAATGTTAGCGCTCATATTTAAATTTGAATTTAAAATTATAAAACTGCCTCTATAACTGAGAGCTTATATGAGAGGTTTGCGGGCATACATGCTTCAAGGGAAGTTTTTAGAATATTAGAGGAGAAAAATGAGTGCTAAGAGACGATCCAGCTCTAAATATGGGTGAGAAAGTGACCATTTTTACTATCAATAATAAGTTGATTACAGCACGTACCGATTTAGGAGGTGCACCTAATTAAGTACGTTCTGCTTTAGGAGGTATTTTATGATTAAAATTAGGGTGCTCCTAATTAAGTGCTAGCATTAATTAATGCTCCTAATTAAGCACTAGCATTAATTAATGCTCCTAATTAAGCACTAGCATTTTAGGAGCTGCTCCTAATTTAGTACGTACCAATTAAAATTAAGAAATATGGAACTATAACAGTAGAAATTGATATCAATCTTTCAAGTTTGAAACCAGTTCTCAAAACTTTCTCCATATCCTTCTAAGAGGTTGACCTCCTAAAGGATGCCAATATTTAATAGTAAGTTTTACAGAGGTATATAATGAAATCAATAAACTTAAATTTGAATATCATTTCTTAGATCTGTAAACAAGATTGAGTCAATGAATGATGCAATGAATAGAGTACAAGCACAAGAATTGATTCAAAGATTTAGAAGCAAGGAAGATTTACACCGCTACCTGGTGCAGCAAGGTAATGAACTCATAATAAATCATCTTGATTATGTAGTTGGTTTGTTCCTGCCTATGATGGAAGGTACAAAAATTTCATTTCTAAGAGCGATACTCTGCGAAGAGAAGAAAGCATTGAAAACTTAAGATGTAAAGTTTGCGAGATTCCAAACTATCCAGAGATTTTAGTGACTAACTTATATGATGATGCTATAAACGACCCAGAGATTTCGCAGTACCTGCCTACTAAGTAGCAGTTGTCAAATAAACTTCCTGAAAGAAACTATTTCTTTGGCATACTTGCAACAATTAAAGGTGATTACTTGAAAGAAATTATTCAAGAATTTCATAAGAATAGGTACAGCATCTCTTCAGAAGATAAGGACAAACAAGGAATCAAGAGAAGTGAGAGCTGGCTATCAGAGCTGCAGAAGCACCCATATATTTCTAGTAAGATTTGTAGCTTAACTCTTTAGAAAAATCTGGAACTGGCATCTTCTTGATGAAGGAATAGAGCAAGCTTCACAGAGAGCGAAAGTCGCAGACAAAGTAAAACCCCATGGTTCTTTTAAGAATTAAGATAGGGTGGTATTTCTAATTAATCAAAAATTTAATTATTATTGGCGTAATATTTTAATGATTAGCCCAATTATTAAAACGATTGGCTCGAATAATTTTCCTTATAAATTAAACCAATCAGGTTGTGTATATTTGTTTTTACGCTAATTTTAATTGATTCTGGCCAATAATAATTAAATTTTTGATTAATTAGAAATACCACCCTATCTTAATTCTTAAAAGAACCATGGGGTTTTATGAAGTTAGCAAGTGACTTTATTCAAATATTTAGCCTCCAGAGTCAATGAACATAGTTGCTGGAGCTGGCAGCAAGAGAAGAAACTTAGGAGGAGGGAAGCAAGAAGTAGAAGAAAAGAAAGAGAAGCCAGCCCCCTCTAAACAATTTTAAATGTGACTTATATATTCATTAACTTAACTACAAAACTTATTTATATACATTCACTCTCCCTTCTTTTCGCACACTTTTAAGCCAATAAATTATCTACTCTCTTCGCTAAGCTTTTAATAAAGTCTACTGTATCAATAGGTAGGTCATGCATCAAGTGGTAGAGGAGCAATTTCTTGTAATGGCCTTTTAATATACCCCAGTAGAACTCAATTCCATTAAACTATGGACTGTAAGGTACGTTAAACACTGGCGTTATTCTAGTTGCTCATTACTCCTCCTTGTTTCTTTAGTCTTATGAACAGAAAGATTATCAACGAATAGTATAATCTCTTATTCAGGGTAATTCTCTCTCAGCTGCTCTAAGAACTTTATATACTGCTCTGTCTTAATAGAGCGAGGATGAATAACAATAGTTTCTAAACCAGCATCCTCGCTAATACCTCCTAGAATTGCCATTGTTTATACCTTGACCTTTTAGTCATATACCTCTATATTACAATGCCTCTTATACCAAGACTTCTAGATGAAAGTGTTGAAGGGAAACACAGCCTCGTCAGCATGTATAAACTTAATATTATTCAATTGAGCTCTCTGCATTTAATATAAATATAATTTAGGTTATTGTTGTAAAATGGCAGAGTGAAATCAATCACTCTCTTGATACGATTCACACCTTTGTAAGATATACCATTTAGTTTATAAATGTTTGCAACTGACTATGCAGAGATCTTCAACTCAGGGAACTCGCGGTGAAACATAGTAGCTCGTTGGTCGAGAGAGAAGTGAGCCCAATACTTCAAAGTTTTTTCATTAATAAGATAGTCAATATGCTTCTATTGAAACTTTGACTTCCTCTAAGGCATAGAATTCAGCTATTATTGCTTAAGTTATACTGCTATAAGGCAGTGGGAGCGAACAGTTGAAGGACTTCGCTTGAAGAGCAGTGCAATTGACTTATAATTAAGTACTGGTTTGACTTACTCACTGTATTTATCACATCCAAATCGCAGTTTAAACACTAAATCTATATACTCCTCATCATAAATAGACCCCAAAAGCTTGCTATTTTTGTCTCGCATTTAAATTAATAACCCCAACCCCTAACAAATTCCCTACAAATCAAAGCACTTATAAATCTCATTAAGGGGTTTTGGGGTTTTGAATGTAGAACGATTGACCAAGGACTTACTCATATACTCATGCAAAGTTAAACTCGAAACTATCTCCAGTATATGTAGAGATGTAAGAAGGCTTTTAAAACTAAGGATACAGTAGAGTCATCTGTGAGGGAGGCCCATAAGTTAAGATTTAAGGAGGAAAATGATAAAATTATCAAGGATATGGATTGCAATAGGGGCAGAAAACTTAAAAAATTAGAGTGACTGGATCAACAAGTTTGGGATGTGAATTAATAGTGAATTTTACTATCAATGTTATTGAATAAATTTAATATACTATACAAATATCAAATGTCTGTAATAAATATTATTAATTAAGGTTAAAAAGGGTTTAATGTTTTCGATACAATTATAGATTTATAAATTTTATTGTAATATCAATTATATTTTAAAGAAATTTGATTAATAAACAAATTGATTGAGTTATAATTTGGCAACCTTGATTAAATCGTAAGAAAGAAATTCTATCTAATATTTACTTCTTAAATATTTAAAATTAATAAATTATACTCATAATATTCATAAAAGATAAAGTTTTTTAAAGGCAGAAAAGTTAATGATATAATAAAATATCATTGATTTTAATTATTATAATAATAATGATGATAATAACTAATTCAATTCGGGGGCTTTGAGGCACCCCGGATATGATATATGTTAATATATATATATATATATATATATATAAATATATATAAGGGTCTTGGCCTTTTCACTCTAGTTATCATCAGGTAAGATTTTCTCCATCATTAACAATAGATATAAACTAATTCATTATATCAGTATTAGTCATTTAATTCCTGGTTTAGCTCTTATTTTTCATTAACTCTCTGCTTTTTCACCGCTTAGCTAATTTACTTTAGAAGCTTATTTAATTTACTAGATTAGTAAATTAATAGGGGAATATACTCTTGTTCAATTTTTCCAAGCTCTTTAAGATTCTTTTTCTCTCCCTTTTTTCTTAAGTGTTCAATAATACTTATTAAATAAACACTAGGGTTTTAAAATAATCTTGTTCATCTGTGAAGATGCTAAAATCCGTGGGGACAAAACCTCTCGTGTTTGGTGTCTTGTCTCTCAACTAGAAACATTTATCTGAGGGTTCTCCTTCATCTTCTTGGTTTTAGAGCATCAGTATCACTTTGTCTGCTTCTAATCTACTCCAGCAGGCAAGGGACTTATAAATTACGGGGATCTTTAAAATGTCTTTTGTTAGGGATCTAGAAAATCTCTCCCATTGTATATTAATATTGAGATCCAGCTCCTTGTATACATTTGTAGTAAAGTAAGTTGAATTATCTTTGCCATATTGTTGACTTCCCTGTCTGTACAATATTCGTTTGTGACAATATTCAATGAGTCCATCAAATTAATATGCTTGTTAATTAGTGACTTTTTATCCTTTTCTAATTTAATGTTTAATTAATTTGATTTATCAAATGCGTCATCAGTTTAACTCAGTGCGTCATTACGTTAATTAGAAAGTTTAGTCAAATGAACATTTCCAAGTTCAAGTCTTTTTTGTTCAACTAGGATATTTTAAACTTACTATCTAACAGCATCTTGATCCTCTCTTTCTTCATATGAGAGTTACATGGCAGTGTCTTACTTACCTTACGATGCTGTGATATCTTAGTTTGTTTAAATTTCTTCTTTTGTTACTTGGTTTTGGTCTATTGTACCTAGATATTAAGTAGGTTAGTCAGTGCAACGTCTGTATGATTTATTATTTGAAGGGATATGACCTCTGTCATATGAGCTGTAGACAATATAATTTAAACATGCTGTGTAAAAAACTCTAATATTCTTTCCATCATTCTGACATTGGTGAAGGCTACCGTCATCGCTGTAGCTACTGTTTTGATTATCATCAGATGGATTTGTTATCTAAGTACCATGTTTAAGTAATTATCTTATGTTAAGAGTACAACAATGTCTGCTATAGCTGACATAGTAATTTTAGTTTTAATAGTCTATTTATTTTAAGTTAAAGACAGCTCTCAATCTCAGGATTTTGATTTTATAATTTTTTAAAAATTTTTTATGATTTAAGCTTGTTCATTTTATTGTAGAGTATGATATCCATTATTATAGCACTTATGGATGATTCTTAAAATTTATTTTTGACTAGTTTGGATAAAATATAAAACCATTCAAAGCAGGATGGTGATATTTGCTTTAGCTTTAAAATCTAAGTTAAGAAGTATATTATTTTGTTACTTCCTGACTATTGATTAACTTTTTAATTCAAAACTATTGATTTTAATTTAATAATTAATTGATTAATGCATAATAAAAATATTATAAACTAACCCTTTCTCACAAAAAGCTATATTAGCTGGATTTAGGATATATAACTTTGAGAATATTTAAAAATGGTAAAATTTATTAAAATGGAAATTCCGACATTTGATTTTCCTATATTATCGAAATCTCATTTTAATTCTTAAAATCAAAACAGATCTTGTTGTATTCCTTTTTGAAAATAAACACAAATTAATGTTATGATTGACAATATTAACAAATGATTGTTCAACGGAAAATATTCTTAAAAAATTGCCTGGTAATATTTTTATAAGATAAATTTATATATGAATGTTATTAATGTCTGAAAGTTAAAAATAAATTAAATAATATATTATAAATTATCAAAAATCAAACCTGGAAACTTTTACAGTTTTGCTTGGCCAAAATTTTTATTAACTAGAGGTTTAATGATTATCTGATTGCTAAATAAGTAATTTATTGAGTAACACATATTTTAAAGTTCGTATTTATGGTGTAGATAATATAAATAAATTCAGAGTATATTATTTGATTTAGAGATTTATGGTAGTCTCTAATAAACAGTGTGGGATAGCAGATAACTGAATTTCTATATTTAAACAATTTAATCTTCAATTGTAATTCTCACTACATTGAAGATATATGGGAAGCTTCATTGGAGATACATATTCAATATTGAGAGAGAATACTTTGACTTTCATAAAACCAATATTAATCAAATTATTTTAATTCTTTAAGATATTTTCACATTGAAAATCTTGAATTTAATAATTAGTTTAAATTTTAGGTTTTGAGAACATGAAGGATTGTTTATTTAGATATTTAAATAATATAAGTGAATAATAAACAGACACTAAATCCTCCAATTCAAATTTAAGACTATTTTATTTACTTGTTAAATTAATTTTATATCTTAACAGTTCTTTGATTTAAAAATGTATATTTAGATAAAATCCCTGCTTTTATGTAAACTAATTCTGCTTGCAATTAATTATCAATATTTATAAGTTATTTTTCATGCATAACTTCCTTTGTTTTTCCATTCTATTTCTTTTCGTTTCTATAAACTAATCAATTTATACCTATTACAATTAAACTTAATTGCATAATAGAAGATGTAGTATAAACAATAACTTGATATGCATTGTAAACTTTTAACAAATAATATTATCTGGAAACTCTATCAGTTATTTTCCTTGTCATAGAACTTTAATGGTGAGATGAGAAGAGCTTAAAAAGATATCAAAGTAAATCATTAATATACAGCTTGAGTTATGCTCTAGTTAGCCATAATGATATATTTTGTCTACTATAACTTCTAATTTACAGAATACTATTCATTTTATTTATAAGACTTCACAACATTTCTAAAATAATAATTGTAAAAAAAATTAAAAAACATTATTATAGTTATTTATAGTTTAATATATTGTATTTACTTATGAATTAATAATTTTTATAATAATTAAGGAGAATACCCCCAAAATTAATTCAAATAAAATAACTAACTTCGACATACTGGGAGTAATTGATAATTGATATTGGAAGTGACCAGCTAGGCGCAAAGTGCTGCCTATTTGTAGTATTTATGTTGCTCATTGTTGAGCTATTTATTGACACCATAGCTTCTTAAATGATATCACTACTTTTGAATTCATTACAAGCAAATAAATAAATATAATTATCTTTCTAACTGTCGTCAATAAATTTATATACTTATAAATATCATTTCGAATTATGAGTGAAATGGCGGGTAACTGAGAAAGCAGCAAGATAAAGCTGTACTAGTCATGGATGTTTGGTGTTTTAGTTATAATTAAAGTTACTCTCTTTGCAGTAATATCATTTAGTTATTTAAATCAACTATTTCTAACTTTACTAAATATAGCAGTAAATAATATTTGTTTAAATGTATTAATCTGAATTTTGCACTTACTGCAATAGTCTTTGGAGTTGCTGAGGCTCTGGTATTAAAAATAGGGTGTCATATCCTAATTACATTTGATTTTAGACACTGGCAGCTGGTCTATTGGAGTTGTTAGTGGATTATGCCGAATTAAAGAAGGTCACCCGTGCACGTTTGTTGTGTAGCTGACTATATGTTTAAGTGTCTATTATTTTCACACAGATGATATATTAATTAATAATTGTGTATATTTATATTTGACAACTCACCAAATTCAACTGAATAAGATTTTGAAAGTAGTAAACTAACTGTAACAGGTGTAGCAACAGGTATAAAAGCAGTCTTCGATGCTCCAATTAGTGGCTATTAATTTAGCTAAGTGCGATCCGAACAAAATGCATCTTCAAAGTTTCTAACTGTCTAACTTGAAGAATGCTCTTGACTGAAAACACAACAAGGAGTTTCATTTTTATTAGACTGCATATAGAGCAATGCTACATACTCACACAATATAAATGAGATATAATTTCAACAATAAAATAAATAAAATATTACAACAGATTTAATGCAAGTATTGATGTATGTGGTTAGTTTAAAGATACGTTAAGCAGGTTCCCTGTAGGAAGAAGTAACAATTGACTATTCGTTTATGTACCTATTTTAAGTAATTCAGATGGATTAATAGGTGTATTTATATATTAATAAATAAAATATAAATAACTATTGAATGACTGCATGATAATATAGTTGAATTTTATATAAAGAATTAAAAGATGATAATATTCAGTTAAACATATAAATGATAATTATTGATAAAAAAAATTTAATACATTTGCAGACAAAAACATAAAATAAAATGTAAAAGAAATTTCTATATTTTATAATGATAAACACTATCGTCATCTTTTCAACTAAGTAAAATGAGTTATAGTGTAAACATTTATAATGTGATTAATGATTTAAAACTAAATAATTTTAACATATCACTGTTTAATACTAAAATCAAACCATCAATTTTAGTCGTGACGTAGACGTATCTGAGTGAGTTGACGTGGCAAATTCCGTGACGTAGCAGTCATGAAGTAGAAAACTCCGAAAAAACCATTCACGCTATTACCTAGTCATCTCCCAAAATCAAGATGTCACCTCAGTTTGTACCTGGGGACAGAGCTTGTGAGATCCAACAAATTAAAAGAGGGTGGAGAAAAATGCTTACCGGTCCCACCGCTGATGGGAAACGTAATCCCTATCTTTTCGCTTGTGGTAGCTTCAGCACCCTAACCCGGTGTGGGAGATAAATCCTTATTGTTGGCTTCAATGGTTTCCGTCTTCTCACTTTCGAAGGCAGAGCGTACCTTCATTTTGCTCTATATTACCTAGGAAACTGAACTCAAGCCAGTAGACTCATCATTGCAGGGAAATCCTTAGCGTGCAGACGACTCGAGGAGTTTAGAATCTGACAGATTGAACCCCGCCAAAACAATTATAATAAAAGTCTTAGATTCCAATTTACTATCAAGTCTCAATCATCAACATAATCCTCAACAAGAATAAGCTGCTTAATGTCTCCGTTGTGAAAGTACTTTTTTATTCCCAATTTTTTTAATTTAATATTAGGATCCATGTTAATTGTATTTCATTATTGTTTCTTGACTGCTAATTTTAATATTTTGTACATTTGAGCTATTAATCTGATTTTATTGTGGAAAAGGCTTTATTATGGGTTGTGATTACTGTCACTATACTGGAATAACCTATTCAACTTTTTACTTGAATGAATGCTTTTCGATAATTGTGACTCGAGTATTAATTGCTTTAATATTTTCATGAATTAAGCTCATGTTTTTAGATATATTTTCTTTACATTCTTCTATTGTTTCATTAAAAGTGTCAACAACACACTTCAGTTTCTTTTAAATATCCTCAGTTATTATTTTAAGCCATTAATTTGTTCATTCTATCAATGAGTTCTAGCGTTATGCTATTCTTCACTTTCTTGGAACCCTTAAATTGACTCCTATATTGTTTTCTAAAGGTCGACGATCTGGCCATTGATCCGTTTTACATTTCTCGCTAATGATTCTTGGGTTGCAACCCTAGAGTAGGAGCGACCGCCTTTATATTCTCAACCAATAACTAGAATGACTATTGAATCCCCTCTCGCCCATCAACAATTTATCTTGTTACTTTCTCAATGTAAAAATCTTTGATCAAGGATTTCAATTTGTTCACTTTGAGAAGAGCTTCATTAATTTGGTCTGTTAATTTTTAAAATTGTGGAGTTTGCAGCATGTTTGAGACTTAATTCAATAATCTCTAATTTATTTCTTCCTGAGCTCTAGATGTAAGCTCACCAAATATTTTCTCAATCAATTCTTCTATTTTATTTAGTTCAGGAAACGTTGTGTCGCTAAGTATTTGTGAGAATTCAGATTCTGTGTGTTTTAAGTTCTACTTCAAGGATTATAAGTCCATTTCAACAGTTTTGCTTGAGTTTTCATTATGCGAAGGGGTTAATGAATTTTAGCTTTAGTTAGAGGTAATATCAATACTCTAGTCCGCCTTGATTAGTATTGGTTTAGTATTTTTCTTTGCTGTATTTAACTTCTTATTACTTGCTGGAGTAGCAGCCTTGCTATCAGCTTTTCTCGAATTCAGCGCACCAACAAGCCAAGTCTTGTGTTTATTTATAGTATCGGTGCCAAACTTATTTTTAAGCTATATTCTAACGTCTTTGTACGTCTACCTGCCAAAGCATGCCTACTTTTTTTATATGTTCCAATATCTTCTGCTTTGACTCTTTTAATTTCAGCTCCTCGAGTTACTCTTCATTGAAGAAGTCAGCAGTGTTACCAGAATTCTCATCACATTAATCTTCAGATAGAGGAGACTCAATTCTTTTTTTATTTTTAAGTTTTCCCCATTTGTTGAATTGTATCACTTATTGTAATTGCTTGCTTAATTATTGATAAAATACAATTGAATCGGGGAAATACAAAAATAAAAATATAAAATTAATTAAATATATAATTACTGCTCATTTACTATGCGTTTTGTCTTATATGCGAAAAGTGGTCAAATTACTACTTATTTTTACGAAATAGTCACTTTTATTAGGTTTTTATGTCAATATCACCATGCATCATCAGGAACATCTCTAAATTGTCCAAATTATGGATTTTCTGTGAAATTGACCAGAGTACATGATTTCAACCCAAGTGACCAGAGTAGTGGTCAAAATTTCTGTTTTGGTATTTTTGTCTCTCCTATTTGAGCAGAGTGGTCAAAAAAGTGGCCAAAGTGCATGATTTTTACTCAAGTGACCAGAATAGTGGTCAAAGCTGAGATTTGTTCAAAAAGTGACCAGAGTGCATGGTTTAAACCAAAATGACCAGAGTAGTGGCAAAAATCTCAAAAAATCGCAGTTTTTACTCTGAATTTAGTATTATGAGTCATTTTTCGAAAATGTGCGGTGACCAAGCATATTTTGGAGCAGAGTGGTCAAAAATCTTGAAAATCGTTTTTGCTGGTCAATTTTGTGAAAGATTTTGTGGTCGTAAAGTTTAATGCTGCAGCAGTACCTGCAAATCTCTGCTTGTCAAAAAAATCGAGCGGAAGTTGCGAATTTGCTAGTTTTTTGCTGTATTCCTATCAAGCTGGATAGCATGATGCTCAGTGTATCTCCTCTCTCACCAACCCATTCAATTCTTGAAATATTTGATTTTGAACCAATTTTTGTCCAATTTTAGCTTAAGTTGCTCAACTCCTCTGGTGTATACCTTGAGTGCTTAGAAATTTGCTATATAGAGTGGAGTAGAGCAGAATTTGATGCCACTCGTCAAGACTTCATAATAGTTTGAGCAGACTTATGCAAACTGCGATTTTCAGGGATCCTCGTGCATTTATGTATTAATTTTAAGTACAGTATTAATAACAGGAGTAATAGCAGCAGTAATAGTATAGGCAGTAAAAATGACAATGCATTAGGTATAAGCGCTTATAGAAATTTCAATGTATGTTGCAATTCTTGTTTTTGAGTAGAATCTCATACAAAGCCATACCTCAGAGTATTTATCCATTTCTTGATGCTGAATGCCCAGAGTCCTCGAACATCATCCTCGCTCATGTTTTTTATTATTTCTTGGATGCGTTTGACCAGCTGCACTCTATAGGTTTGTTATGAGAGTATGCTTACTTGCTGTTAATGTTCTGTTGCTTGAGGTTTTTCTTGATGTATGCAAACAACTATTCGATTGGGTTGAGCCAGGGCGAGTATTCTGCATGAAGAGTACGTTGACTTTGAAGCGACGAGCGGTCGCAAGCATCTCAGAATACTTATGAATTATGGCATTGTCCATTAATAGCACCACCTTCTTGTTGCATAGATCTTTGTCAGTTCTTATACTTCTCAGCGTCTGATATATAAAGTTTTCGATAGCACTGAATCGAATGCTCCTTCAATTATTTGAGTGGATATCACTCTATCAACTGCTATCGCTGTTATCAAACCCATAGAGTACTGTTATCTCTTCTCTGTTTACTTTGCAATCGACAATTGTCTTGCTCTCAAACCATAATCGCCTAAATTGGAGAGCATTTCCTATCGATACTGAGAGATTGGCTTATAATTGAGATTAATCTGACTTTGATCTGGAATATATGCACAGGGTTTATCACATTCTTTGGATTCTTCTTATTGGTTATGATTTTGTGATGGGTGATCTATTAGTAAAGTTAAATTGGTTTTATGACGGTAGTTGAATTATAATCTTAGTAGTTTGATGGAAGTTTGCATCATGATTAGTGGTTTGAAATGAGACTTGTTGAATTTGTGAGCCCTGGAACCATACAACTCAAGGGTGGACCATGCAACTCAAGGGTGGAACCATACAACTTAAGGGTGGAGCCATACAACATGGATCTATACAACTCGGATCCATACAACTAGGAACCATACAACCTGGAGCCATACAACCTCAGCGCGGAACCATGCAATCCAAGAGATGTCTTCAGGGTATCTTCATCTATCATGGTAGTTCTAATCATAGTATTATTCCCAGAGTTCACATCTCAACTTGCATCTCTCTCATTCTTGAAGTTATCAAAGATAAGTAATCGCTCAAACTAAGCTGAGTATGATAGTTTGGCATTATCAAGAACAGAACGATTTTATCAGATACTATCATCATGCAACAACCATCAACCTTCAAATTCTCTTTTGTATACTTACTCTCATCAATATTCGAGCTGCTCAAAACTGATAGCGACAGCTTTCTTGGAGTTAGCTGAACAACTTCTCTCTATCTCTAACTCAATAGCGAACTGCTTGATTTCTTTAAAGTTGATTACAGTTTTAATTTTGACACCTTGTCAATCAATGGCGTGAGCCCTGATGAATTCGTTTGATCTGCTCATTATCTGAAGTGACTTTCTTTGCAGTGCTCTGCAACTTCAAATTTCTGAATTTCTTCAAAGTACTCGATTGGTTTTAGGGAGTGTCTTCAACTTCAAGTATAGGGGATAGATCGTACTTTAGTTACTACTTTGCTTTCAAATTCTAGCGAGGTGGAGTTTGTAAAATGCCTGCCTTCTGTGTAATAGCAAATCAATATTATTTAGGAATAACTTACTATAGAGCTGCTTGATGATTTCTATGATTTCTTCAAAATCGATTGTTTAGCCAACTAATTTAAAGTACTGGTACTAGAATGGGGTTTTGAAATTGGCTTAGCTTTACTCTACATTATTGAATGAAGTTTGGATGATTACGAATCCTTTGCACTAGCTTACAGATTGATACCTTTAAGAACATTTTAAGCAGGTAAATCGTTTGATCTTATAGATGAAACTGCATCCAATGAATAAGATGATTTCTAAGAATATTCACCATTCGACTGCTTTCCAAGCAGCATCCCTCCATACTGCAACTCCTTATCGCCTGCGATGATTCTACTATACTTCTTGACTGCAATCGATTTGTTAACTTTATTCTTCCTCTTACCCAGAATACTCTTCTAATTGAGGGCCCACTGCTTAAGGGGTAAGTAGTCAGACCTGAAGTTGCTTTCATCCACTGATATAATTACTGCATCCTCTCTTAGAAACTATGATAGCAGGCGACTCACCCATAAGCGTTTACTGTTATAAGCAGGATCTCTGTATTTGACATTCGCTGCCTCTGTCTTGCCAAACTTCAGATGAAGCTACTCTTTGAGAATCTTGTGAATTGTTGAAATGCATGGTACTTTGAAGGCATACTTTAATGGTGAGCTCAGCTTCAATTCTTACAATCGATTATGAATATTTCTGCCAGTACATTAGTAAATCCCCATTTCTTCTATGCACTCGCCAACTGCAGCAACCAGCTGCTCATTATCTCACTCCCTCCTCTTGCCAGGTTTTTTTGGTTCTTAAGGTTGGAATACGCTATTTTTCATCTCATGCTTAAACTTCTCAACAGTTCTTGATACAAACTCTGCTTCACTCGCAACTTCTTCGAAATTTACTTTGGCTTCAACTAATCTTCCATATACATTCTTCCTATCTCTAGTCGTTTATGTGCAAGCTTTGCTTCTCAAGGTTTTAGGTATGGATTACAATCCTTCGGTAATCCATGGTTTAGCTACATTCTATTTTGTATAAGAGAGAGTAAACCTGTTTATATCAACTGCACTGGCTATCCTTCTTAAATTGACTGGGGTTTCTAAATTATCATTATATTAGAATGATTCTTAAATCTTAATTTATTTGACTAACCTGCTTTGAATTGCGAAATTGACTCAAGAACTGCTCCAGAAATTGGCACAATGAATCGTCGTTATGTATACTCTTGATATCAATCACGTCCTTTAAGTAAGAATCTATACCATCCAAAGGCATCTTAATGATTAACCCTCCTTATAAAGAATCCACTTGAGGAGGAACTTCACCAGAGTTGAGCAGAGTTCCCGTATTATATGAATACTTTGCTGGTGGAACCTCTTGAACGAAATTCTTCCCCAAAATTACAGGTCCCCACTTTACGATTTGCTTGTCTTGAATCTTGACTCAACTCTACTTAATGCTTTCAAAGGAGTGCTGGCTGAGATGATCGTCGCTACCGATCGAGGTGAGCGATTATTCTTACTAAGATTATTAACCCTTTTCGGAGTATTGGCATGAGAGTTTTTTACTTTGAGTTGCTTTCATTATTTACAGTTTTATAATAATAGTTTAATTAACTTATCTGTTAAAACAACGATTAAATTATAATTAATTATAAAATTCTACCAATGCAGTTAATGTCGGACGACATCAATCGAGAGCCGATTGAAAACACTTTTCATAGAGTGTCTTTTCCAATGAAATTCTACTTTGATCTGACCAACCCATAGCAACTTGAAGAGATTTTCTAAAAGGTAGGAAGTGCATTCCAAATACTCCATCATACACAAATCAAGATTCAGAAGGCAGGCAAATCCTAATCCAAAATAATGTTCGAGGCACATTGTTAACATTTCTTCTGTTCTGTGATGACTACTGGAGCATGATTCTTATGGTTCAACTAAACAGGCTAACTAGTAAAGATCAGCATCAGTTTACCTAGACTTTCAAAATTGTAAAGAGAGCTTATGACTGTATAGTTCAATAACCTAAACATGCTACCTAAGGAAGTCTGAAAGATTTGGCAGCACTAAATTCTGTTTAAGATCAGTACAAATTGACAATTGATAGGGATACTCATTTAAGAGCTTTGTAGATATGGTTCAGAGAATGAACAAAATCCAGAAAAACATGGCTATACCACATCTGCTATGATGAAAAATGTTTAGTCGACTTTCAACAAGGACTTTTCCTATTTTAAAGTGGATGTGGATACTTCGTTATAAGACAATAGTATAGCCTCCAAATTTATGTTGCTTACATCAGCGGATATCTCTTAGCACTTTCCCCCGGCTGAGCTTGAACTTGTACAATAATTTCATTTCGAAGGCAGGAATGAATACGAAGAGCGCGTTAAAAATTACTTTATCGTGAAACGGCAGATTGAAAAAGGCTAAAAACCTCAACTCAATAGCCTATGGTTCAGACCAACTTATCCATTTAAGCTCCCAATTTGCAAAATTCGATGCACAGTTAGAACATGCTTGGCTCAACAATCAATGCATGAGTAGTGGCAATGGTACGAACCCGGAATCTTTCGAAATAAAGGACTTGTTGTCTACATTCAAAAAAATGACAGACTCATAAATTCTATAAGAAACCAGATTCTCTACTGAGCTATCTAAACGTCTGGACTACAAATGAAGATTTTATAGCAAGTTTGATAAACAGCAATGTCCGTATTCTGCCAGATTAATTGAGGACTCTACAGGATATCAGCAACTCTTCCAAGTAACTTCTGTAAAAATATGAGAACCAGCTTCTGTTGTAGACTCAGAGTAAAACTAGTTACGATGAACGAAAGAATTCAGTAATCTAGTTTATTAGCTAATTTCTCAATAATTATAACTAATCGTGTTAATAAGGCGACTACTTTAAAGTCTTCACTTCTCAGGATGATGATTAGAATAGCAGTTTTAAGACTTCCCACTAATTGATTAAGAGGCTACTGAAAAACTTATTAATAAGTTTAAATAAAGTGTGAAACTTGATGATACTGTGCTCAATAGAAATTTACTTTTATTCTAGTCTGAGGTGTAGGCATACAAAGACTAGCAGGTAAAGATCCGTCAATCAAAAGTAAACCAGAGAGAGATCCAAGTCAGAGAAGAAAGAGCAAACCATCGACGTTGGAACTGAGGATGTTTAGTAGCTTGAAGAATCCAAGAAAACGTTCACTCAAGAAAAGCCAAAACGTTGACTTTCCAATTTTTGAACAAACGCACAGTTGAACAAATGAAAACCTCTGGAAACATGATAACTTCGACTGCTTTATTGAAATATCCTCAGGATCAGCCCTTCTTACGCTTTGAGTACGTAAAGGCCAGGCCAAAAGCTTTCAGAGAGGCCTAAATCTACTAGCTGGGTAGTATGAAAACTTACTTGCTTGACTGTTACGATCACATTACTCAGCAGCTTTAAGGTGCCTATCAGATCTTCTTAGGCTCTCCCTTCTTTGAAGAATCAGATTATCGCCTTATGTATACTCCTCACTACTCCTAATGCAAAAGAAATAGCTTCAAGATGAATGCCTTCTAGAATAGAAATAGAGGAATGGTATTCAACGCCATTGCATTTTCAAGAGCTCACTTCGAGATGATCCAAATGGCTACTTTTACCTAACTGAAGTTATGGGGTTATTGGCTATACTTAACGATGCTCGTATGTTCGCCAATACTTTAGCATTCTCAATGATGGTTTGCGGATTGCTTGAGATGAAACCTGAATAGTTCTTGAACGATTACTTCCTAAATCTCCTGAGATTTCCACTCACTTCCGTCTTAAATTGGTGTGCATTTGATTGCAAATTTAGAAGTTACAAAGTTGCTCTTCTATTTCAAAAAGATATTTTTGATTACGACTTGTACAGGATGCAGAGTATTTGCAGGTTTATCAGTCTCAACAATAAAATATTCAAGCCTTTCTTTGAGGACCGACATGGAACTTTGATAGTTGAGCTGATCTACATGTTTGCAGACTCCCCTATTCCATAAAGTCACTTTGCAGTTTTAAGAATTGACAAATATGGACAAATGCTGCTCATGTCAAGCAGACAGAAAGTAACCAGATTTCCAGTGATTATCAAGGATGAGAATGACTAAGAGAGTATCATGAGTGTTATCTTGGAGTTGATGAATGACGATGGGGCTCTTTCAGGACTCAAGACTGTGTTCACCATCAAAATATATGGCTGTGAGCGTGACTTGACTCCTGTAACTACATTCTTGGGGGCTATGACAGACACCCACATTCTAGCTCGAGAATTTTTCCAAAGGATCTTTAGCTGGTAAGATTTTGACACATCTAATAATTTATAGGTATTCAGGCAAAGAATTGCTTTATGCTGTAGTCGACCTAAAACGGCAGCTCGATTATTTGATGATTTAGTCTAGCGCTCTCACATACGAGTATGCTAGTGACGTTGACTACAAAGATGAGGATGTGGATGCTTGCAGAATGGTTACTTAAGAAGCTGATAAAATGACAAAACTGGTGAATGTCATTAATACTCTAAAGGGGCTGCAATAAGAAGATCAAGACCCTCAATCTTTTGCAGGTAATATTATTCACAAATAGAATTTCTATAGAGCATCATGTAAGCCAGCTTAAGGAAAGAATCATACTAAACGAAGCTAAACCCTTCAATTATGATCTATATTTCATTATCGAAATCAGAGCATAAATCATCGATTTGATGTTGGTTTTAACAAGAAGCACTGATCAAAGTGCAAACTTTTAGCATGGCATTCCAGATTTATTGCTAAATTATGGAAGGGAATTTACAAAGGCTTTTATCAAAGCTTTAGATAACATGCTGGTAAATGAGAATGCTCACTTGTATGAGTGGATCACTACAAGGTAAGCCCAATGAACTTTTGATTTGTTGTACATATAGAAATTAGGAGGTGTTCGATAAATGGCATCAATACTCTCTGGAGTATCTCAACCTCTAACTTCCTCAAGACTTAAGATTGCTCATTTAAATGACAAGTCAAGAATCCACTATTCACAACCAACGTTTCTCAACTCCCGCCTGCTCGCGTAACCTAGTTGGTTCGCTATGTTGATGACATACAGCAAGAGATTATTAAAAATGTCATCTTACCTTTAGAAAAACCAGTGCAAAGAACAAAGGAGGAGTAAAAAGAATTTCATATCAGCCCAATGCTTTCAAAACTGAAAAACTTATTCCCTCAATTCTTTAACATTGCTTCAACCAGACAATCAAATATCAAGTAAGGATAGTGTGTTGTTAATTATTAATAGTGTTCTATCAAAAATCAGAGAATCAGAACAGCAATTTACAGTTCTTGGCAAACGAGGG
>ARYC01017631.1:0-13845 GCA_000711775.1 Oxytricha trifallax | reverse complement strand
TGTCACTGTTTACTTTGCAATCGACAACTGTCTTGCTCTCAAACCATAATCGCCTAAATTGGAGAGCATTTCATATCGATACTGAGAGATTGGCTTATAATTGAGATTAATCTGACTTTGATCTGGAATATATGCACAGGCTTGATCACATTCTTTGGATTCTTCTTATTGATTATGATTTTGTGATGGGTCATCTATGAGTAAAGTTAAATTGGTTTTAGGACGGTAGTTTAATTATAATCTTAGTAGTTTGATGGAAGTTTGCATCATGATTAGTGGTTTGAAATGAGACTTGTTGAATTTGTGAGAACTGGAACCATGCAACCTAAGGGTGGGACCATACAACTTAAGGGTGGAGCCATAAAGCATGGATCTATACAACTCGGATCCATACAACCAGAAACCATACAACCTGGAGCCATACAACCTCAGCGCGGAACCATGCAATCCAAGAGATATCTTCAGGGTATCTTCATTTACCATGGTAGTTCTAATCATAGTAAAATTCCCAGAGTTCACATCTCAACTTGCATCTCTCTCATTCTTGAAGTTATCAAAGATAAGTAATTGCTCAAACTAAGTTGAGTACGATTGTTTGCATTGTCATGAATAGAACGACTATATCAGATACTATCATCATGCAACAACCATCAACCTTCAAATTCTATCTTCTGTACTTACTCTCATCAATACTCGAGCTGCTCAAAACTGATAGTGACAGCTTTCTTGGAGTGAGCAGGACAACTTCTCTCTATCTCTAACTCAATAGCGAACTGCTTGATTTCTTTAAAGTTGATTACAGTTTTAATTTCTAAACTTTGTCGATCAATGGCGTGAGCCCTGAATGAATTCGTTTGATCTGCTCATCATTTGAAGTGACTTTCTTTGCAGTGCTCTGCAACTTCAAATTTCTGAATTTCTTCAAGTACTCGATTGGTTTTAGGGAGTGTCTTCAACTTCAAGTATAGGGGATAGATCGTACTTTAGTTACTACTTTGCTTTCAAATTTTAGCGAGGTGGAGTTTGTAAAATGCCTGCCTTCTGTGTAATAGTAAATCAATATTATTTAGGAATGGCTTACTAAGAGCTGCTTGATGATTTCTATGATTTCTTCAAAATCGATTGTTTAGCCAACTTATTTAAAGTACTGGTACTAGAATGGGGTTTTGAAATTGGCTTTGCTTTACTCTACATTATTGAATGAAGTTTGGATGATTACGAATCCTTTGCATTAGCTTACAGATTGATACCTTTAAAAACATTTTAAGCAGGTAAATCGTTTGATCATATAGATGAAACTGCATCCAATGAATAAGATGATTTCTAAGAATATTCACCATTCGACTGCTTTCCAAGCAGCATCCCTCCATACTGCAAATCCTTATCGCCTGCGATGATTCTACTATACTTCTTGACTGCAATCGATTTGGTAACTTTATTCTTCCTCTTACCCAGAATACTCTTCTAATTTAGGGCCCACTGCTTAGGAGGCAAGTAGTCAGACCTGAAGTTGCTTTCATCTACTGATATAATTACTGCATCCTCTCTTAGAAACTATGATAAAAGTCGACTCACCCATATGCGTTTGCTATTATAAGCAGGATCTCTGTATTTGATATTCGCTGCCTCTGTTTTGCCAAACTTCAGATGAAACTGCTCCTTGAGAATCTTATGAATCGTTGATATGCATGGCACTTTGAAATCATACTTTAATGGTGAGCCCAACTTCAATTCTTACAATCGATTATGAATATTTCTGCCAGTACACTAGTAAATTCCAATTTCTTCTATGCACTCGCCAACTGCAGCAACCAGCTGCTCATTATCTCACTCCCTCCTCTTGCCAGGTTTTTTTGGTTCTTAAGGTTGGAATACGCTATTTTTCATCTCATGCTTAAACTTCTCAACAGTTCTTGATACAAACTCTGCTGTCACTCGCAACTTCTTCGAAATTTACTTTGGCTTCAACTAATCTTCCATATACATTCTTACTATCTCAAGTCGCTTATGTGCAAGCTTTGATTCTCAAGGTTTTAGGTATGGATTACAATCCTTCGGTAATCCATGGTTTAGCTACATTCTATTTTATATAAGAGAGAGTAAACCTGTTTATATCAACTGCACTGGCTATCCTTCTTAAATTGACTGGGGTTTCTAAATTAGAATTATATTAGAATGATTCTTAAATCTTAATTTATTTGACTAACCTGCTTTGAATTGCGAAATTGACTCAAGAACTGCTCCAGAAATTGGCACAATGAATCGTCGTTATGTATACTCTTGATATCAATCACGTCCTTTAAGTAAGAATCTATACCATCCAAAGGCATCTTAATGATTAACCCTCCTTATAAAGAATCCACTTGAGGAGGAACTTCACCAGAGTTGAGGAGTGTTCCCGTATTATATGAATACTTTGCTGGTGGAACCTCTTGAACGAAATTCTTCCCCAAAATTACAGGTCCCCACTTTATGATTTGCTTGTCTTGAATCTTGACTCAACTCTACTTAATGCTTTCAAAGGAGTGCTGGCTGAGATGATCGTCGCTGCCGATCGAGGTGAGCGATTATTCTTACTAAGATTATTAACCCTTGTCGGAGTATTGGCATGAGAGTTTTTTACTTTGAGTTGCTTTCATTATTTACAGTTTTATAATAATAGTTTAATTAACTTATCTGTTAAAACAACGATTAAATTATAATTAATTTATAAAATTCTACCAATGCAGTTAATGTCGGACGACATCAATCGAGAGCCGATTGAAAACACTTTTCATAGAGTGTCTTTTCCAATGAAATTCTACTTTGATCTGACCAACCCATAGCAACTTGAAGAGATTTTCTAAAAGGGAGGAAGTGCATTCCAAATACTCCATCATACACAAATCAAGATTCAGAAGGCAGGCAAATCCTAATCCAAAATAATGTTCGAGGGCACATTGTTAACATTTCTTCTGTTCTGTGATGACTACTGGAGCATGATTCTTATGGTTCAACTAAACAGGCTAACTAGTAAAGATCAGCATCAGTTTACCTAGACTTTCAAAATTGTAAAGAGAGCTTATGACTGTATAGTTCAATAACCTAAACATGCTACCTAAGGAAGTCTGAAAGATTTGGCAGCACTAAATTCTGTTTAAGATCAGTACAAATTGACAATTGATAGGGATACTCATTTTAAGAGCTTTGTAGATATGGTTCAGAGAATGAACAAAATCCAGAAAAACATGGGCTATACCACATCTGCTATGATGAAAAATGTTTAGTCGACTTTCAACAAGGACTTTTCCTATTTTAAAGTGGATGTGGATACTTCGTTATAAGACAATAGTATAGCCTCCAAATTTATGTTGCTTACATCAGCGGATATCTCTTAGCACTTCCCCCCGGCTGAGCTTGAACTTGTACAATAATTTCATTTCGAAGGCAGGAATGAATACGAAGAGCGCGTTAAAAATTACTTTATCGTGAAACGGCAGATTGAAAAAGGCTAAAAACCTCAAGCTCAATAGCCTATGGTTCAGACCAACTTATCCATTTAAGCTCCCAATTTGCAAAATTCGATGCACAGTTAGAACATGCTTGGGCTCAACAATCAATGCATGAGTAATGGCAATGGTACGAACCCGGAATCTTTCGAAATAAAGGACTTGTTGGCTACATTCAAAAAAATGACAGACTCATAAATTCTATAAGAAACCAGATTCTCTACTGAGCTATCTAAACGTCTGGTTACTACAAATGAAGATTTCATAGCAAGTTTGATAAACAGAAATGTCCGTATTCTGCCAGATTAATTGAGGACTCTACAGGATATCAGCAACTCTTCCAAGTAACTTCTGTAAAAATATGAGAACCAGCTTCTGTTGTAGACTCAGAGTAAAACTAGTTACGATGAACGAAAGAATTCAGTAATCTAGTTTATTAACTAATTTCTCAATAATTATAACTAATCGTGTTAATAAGGCGACTACTTTAAAGTCTTCACTTCTCAGGATGAGGATTAGAATAGCAAGTTAAAGACTTCCCACTAATTGATTAAGAGGCTACTGAAAAACTTATTAATAAGTTTAAATAAAGTGTGAAACTTGATGATACTGTGCTCAATAGAAATTTACTTTTATTCTAGTCTGAGGTGTAGGCATACAAAGACTAGCAGGTAAAGATCCGTCAATCAAAAGTAAACCAGAGAGAGAGATCCAAGTCAGAGAAGAAAGAGCAAACCATCGACGTTGGAACTGAGGATGTTTAGTAGCTTGAAGAATCCAAGAAAACGTTCACTCAAGAAAAGCCAAAACGTTTGACTTTCCAATTTTTGAACAAACGCACAGTTGAACAAATGAAAACCTCTGGAAACATGATAACTTCGACTGCTTTATTGAAATATCCTCAGGATCAGCCCTTCTTACGCTTTGAGTACGTAAAGGCCAGGCCAAAAGCTTTCAGAGAGGCCTAAATCTACTAACTGGGTAGTATGAAAACTTACTTGCTTGACTGTTACGATCACATTACTCAGCAGCTTTAAGGTGCCTATCAGATCAAGTTCTTAGGCTCTCCCTTCTTTGAAGAATCAGATTATCGCCTTATGTATACTCCTCACTACTCCTAATGCAAAAGAAATAGCTTCAAGATGAATGCCTTCTAGAATAGAAATAGAGGAATGGTATTCAACGCCAATTGCATTTTCAAGAGCTCACTTCGAGATGATCCAAATGGCTACTTTTATCTTACTGAAGTTATGGGGTTATTGGCTATACTTAACGATGCTCCTATGTTCGCCAATACTTTAGCATTCTCAATGATGGTTTGCGGATTGCTCGAGATGAAACCTGAATAGTTCTTGAGCGATTACTTCCTAAATCCCCTGAGATTTCCACTCACTTCCGTCTTAAATTGGTGCGCATTTGATTGCAAATTTAGAAGTTACAAAGTTGCTCTTCTATTTCAAAAAGATATGTTTGATTACGACTTGTACAGGATGCAGAGTATTTGCAGGTTTATCAGTCTCAACAATAAAATATTCAAGCCTTTCTTTGAGGACCGACATGGAACTTTGATAGTTGAGCTGATCTACATGTTTGCAGACTCCCCTATTCCATAAAGTCACTTTGCAGTTTTAAGAATTGACAAAGATGGACAAATGCTGCTCATGTCAAGCAGACAGAAAGTAACCAGATTTCCAGTGATTATCAAGGATGAGAATGACTAAGAGGAGGTGATCATGAGTGTTATCTTGGAGTTGATGAATGACGATGGGGCTCTTTCAGGACTCAAGACTGTGTTAACCATCAAAATATATGGCTGTGAGCGTGACTTGACTCCTGTAACTACATTCTTGGGGGCTAAGACAGACACCCACATTCTAGCTCGAGAATTTTTCCAAAGGATCTTTAGCTGGTAAGATTTTGACACATCTAATAATTTATAGGTATTCAGGCAAAGAATTGCTTTATGCTGTAGTCGACCTAAAACGGCAGCTCGATTATTTGATGATTTAGTCTAGCGCTCTCACATACGAGTATGCTAGAGACGTTGACTACAAAGATGAGGATGTGGATGCATGCAGAATGGTTACTTAAGAAGCTGATGAAATGACAAAACTGGTGAATGTCATTAATACTCTAAAGGGGCTGCAATAAGAAGATCAAGACCCTCAATCTTGTGCAGGTAATATTATTCACAAATAGAATTTCTATAGAGCATCATGTAAGCCAGCTTAAGGAAAGAATCATACTAAACGAAGCTAAACCCTTCAATTATGATCCATATTTAATCATCGAAATCAGAGCATAAATCATCGATTTGATGTTGGTTTTAACAAGAAGCACTGATCAAAGTGCAAACTTTTAGCATGGCATTCCAGATTTATTGCTAAATTATGGAAGGGAATTTACAAAGGCTTTTATCAAAGCTTTAGATAACATGCTGGTAAATGAGAATGCTCACTTGTATGAGTGGATCACTACAAGGTAAGCCCAATGAACTTTTGATTTGTTGTACATATAGAAATTAGGAGGTGTTCGATAAATGGCATCAATACTCTCTGGAGTATCTCAACCTCTAACTTCCTCAAGACTTAAGATTGCTCATTTAAATGACAAGTCAAGAATCCACTATTCACAAGACCAACGTTTCTCAACTCCCGCCTGCTCGCGTAACCTAGTTGGTTCGCTATGTTGATGACATACAGCAAGAGATTATTAAAAATGTCGTCTTACCTTTAGAAAAACCAGTGCAAAGAACAAAGGAGGAGTAAAAAGAATTTCATATCAGCCCAATGCTTTCAAAACTGAAAAACTTATTCCCTCAATTCTTTAACATTGCTTCAACCAGACAATCAAATATCAAGTAAGGATAGTGTGTTGTTAATTATTAATAGTGTTCTATCAAAAATCAGAGAATCAGAACAGCAATTTACAGTTCTTGGCAAACGAGGGGTGAATTAAATCCATGGCCTGATTCAACAGAATAGATATTAATCTTCTGGCATTGGTGTTCACAACTAGTACAATCAATCACAGAATGACTAGTTCTCAAACTAGTGCAACTATTCTCAGCAGAATCAATACAGTCAGAACTATGCAAATGATTTAAGTCAACATCGTGACTCAAGCCTGGTTTCTAATTACAATGTTCCATGCTAATAGAGCCCTATATCTCTTAATAGCTACCCTGTAAACCTAATGAACCAGAACCAATACCAAATTTATCAACAGTAATAAATCCAAAATATCTTATCCAATACTACTGACACGGCTACAAAAAGTTAAGGCTCAACTCACACAGCCCAAATTAGCTCTTAACAAACTATGGGTTTTGGACCAACAAATAGCATACCAGCTCAAAATAATGCAAGTGGTTCCAATGCTTAGAAGAAAGTTAGCAGACCTAAAAAAGAAGTAAAGCTTAGAAAGCAAATGATAAGAAAAATCTCAAACTTATTGCACCCAAATCTAAAGTTGCCTTATTAGAAGAAGATAGTCATACTGATCCAACTTACGTGCCATAACAAACAAAGAAAGTTAAGAAAGGCAATAATCTTACTTAAAGTCCCATATCAAAAGCAGCTACTGATTAGAACATGCCTTTGGAAGAAAAAATCCTTAGTGGAACTGATTCTGATAATGAGTCTCGTAAACAAGCTGAAAATGTCAATGCTAATTCAGATTAGTCACAGAGTTTTGCCAATTAGACATAACCCACATCGATCCAAACTCCCAGCATGATTAGGGATTGCATTAAATAAATCAATAAAGTGCCTGATCAAATTCAAAAGCCTTTTGATGACATTTTAATCGAAAAGGGACTCAGCCAAAACGATAGGTACAGTCAAAATAGTTAGAAAGCGCTTCCACAAGCTCAATCCAGGCAGTTGAATCCTGGTTTCTAGAATCAAAGTGGGAATATCTTCAATTACTTCAGTCCCTAGAAGAGTGATTAAGTGTCTTCAACTGCTGCTTAAACCCCAATCAAGATGCAATTCTTAAATAATCAGCACTTTGGTATCATCGGAGATTAGAGATAAGGCCTAATTGGCATGAACTCGAACTCATATATGAGCAGTCCAGTTGCAAATCTACCCCTATCTGGTTAAGTCTACTATAATAACTCCCTACAGCAAACTTAACCTTTCTCATAATATCCAAGCCCTGCAATTAATCCCATAAATCCACTTATGCTTCTTTCTGCCTCGATGCAGCAACTCTAAAATTTGTAATTGGCTTAAAATTCTATCATAGGAAGTGGAAACAACCCCTTTATCAATAGTATGAATAACAATTCATAAGTTCCTGATAATAAGTCCAGAAAAACTAGAACCCTATAGATGTAAGAAAAGACCCTATAGGTGGTAGAGAAGAAAGGAATCGAGAAAGGAAACAAAAACCAAAAGGTTCACAAAAGAACTAAAAAACAGAAGAAGAAAGGGGTTCCAAAGGCAAATGTTAAGAAGAGACAGTTTCCTGCTTTCAGTGAATTGGTCTAGCAAACATTAATTTAAAACCCCGTTAATCAGAATTCCTCCTCAAAAGTAAATTCTTAAGACGATTTATTGATGCGCGTGGAAGAGCCTGATCAAAACGTGTATTTGACCCAACAATAGCAAAATTCACTTTCAAATCCCCAGTCTTGCTCTAAGAACTTGAGCGCTAACCAAATTCAACAGGATTCCCAAGTGCAAGTTGATGGCAACAAATGGAATGAAGGATTACAACAGTCATAGTATGAGCTTTCGTTCTAAAGACACCCTGGCTGTTAGGATGACTAAGTTTAGTTCAATGAGTACAACCTGCAGAATTAACAACATGCCAACTCCTCTTAAGAATAATTTGAGGAGATTCAATAAGATGGACTTAATGAGTAAGATGTTGATGATGATGATTATGAAAAGGGTATGATAGCATTGGGTAGCCACTCTCCTTCTTCTCAGGAAGAGAAACAGCATGAGGAGGAGCAGAAGTAGTAAGAGTAACTGCAAAAGCAGAACCAAGATCAACTACAAGAACATGAGAAAAATTAAGAACTAAATCTGGAAGAGACACAATCAGAACAAGAAATAGATTAAGATCATCCATCACAACAGCTCTAGATTCAGAAGAAGCTCGAAGAGCAGCAAGAGTAGATCGAAGAGCAGAAGCAAGAGTAGATCGAAAAGCAGCAAGAGCAGAAGCAAGAGTAGATCGAAGAGCAGAAGCAAGAGCAACCACAAGAGCAGCAAGAGTAGCAGCAAGAGTAGCAGCAAGAGCAGCAGCAAGTGTAGCTAGAGCAAGAGTAGCAGCAAGTGCAGCAGCAAGAGCAACCAAGAAATCAACCAGGACCAAACAACAGCAACATAGACCAGGGTGTAGGATTGCCTCAAGACTAGGACAATAAGGCTTTGCCAGGAAATTCATCAGACATCGTCAAGAAAGATGGAGACAAGGATGGTCTAGATGATGTTGGTCTCCAGTAGTGAAGTTCGTTGCTGCTCTTTCATTTATAATATTTTTCAAGTATATTTCCCATAAACTTAAGTGTTTACTGTTTGACAAGTTATTCTATTTTTTCAATAAGAAAATTACCTTTGCTTTAATTCTTACTATTATTATTAATATATGCAATGCTCAATTTATAATAAGTGTTGAGCTTTTCTTAAGTCGAATAATTTAAATTAATTATAATAATTGTATTTATCTGGCCTTTTTAATGCTGCACTCATTCATAACAGACTAAACAGGATAGAATCTGACTGGCACTCAAGTCCTTCAAATCATGGATGAATCGCTGGAGTAGTACAGAATCGTGTTCGGCATCCAGCTTGCCTTTCACACCATCAGAACAATTCAGATTGAGGGCCTGTACAAGGGAGACAACTAAGAACTTATCCGATTTGTGATAGAAGTCATGAACTTTAGGTATAGGCCTGCTTAAGCTTAAGAGCTTGGTTGATCAACTCAGCGCCTGTTCACAACTAAGAGTAGTATAGTTTGAGCTTCAAGTATTAATGAAGCGCAGCCTTATCAGTAAAATATATAGTCTTTAATACCTAAACAAGTTCTTTATATTTATTATTAAGTAATAATCATATAATTCTATAATAAAACTTAAGAATGAAGTCAAGCAAACTTACGAAGCAGCACTGCTTCACCTTCAAGCACTCTGCTCATGCACCTGGTGGATACATCGTCGAGATTTACAAGGTGAGCAACTCATCAAAGTTAACTTATTCCTCAAGTATAGGTGATCGATGAACGCTTCAAGCGAACTTTCAAGTTCCAGGTGGATCCTCAAAGTGGATTTTCAAACGTTGTACTTCTGGAGGTTGCTCCGAGTGAACCAATTGTGGTGGTAACCTATAAGTGGTGTGGCTATCATAACGTATGGATATACCCATTCAAGAAGGAGGATCCACACATGCACTCATAGTATATTAATCTTGATCCTGACGATCCTTCAGACGGTTGGTTCTTCAGCTTTGATAACTACAGTCTTATACAGGTGGAGTAAGCAATACTATTATACTATTCAAACTATCGCTTACGCGCAATTTATAGCTAAATCAAGGGAGAATACAGAAATACTGTGGATAAGTATGATGAAGAAATGAGGAAGCAGTTGACATCGCATGTAATGCCAGAGCCCTAAGAGTTTGTTGGATCTGTCAGTTTTACAGTATGATTTTAAAAGACATGATTATTAAAATTTAAGCAGTTTAAACTGCTATGGTGATTTCTTACACCATCTATATAATCTACACTTTGCTTTAGTAACTAAGTATCTATAATCAAATTACCTAACATTGATTTAATTTTATATATCAGCAATCCTTAATTTTCTAAAGTAGCCTAATTGACAGTATCATTAAAAGTATGATATTTAATACTTTAGCTTAACTAATTCAATAATTTAATTTTATCAAACAAAAATTGCAAAAACCTCTCTAGTCTATGAACTAAGTGTAATAATTGAAGTTTATTACTTTTAATATTAATTTCCATCCCTACACTTTCATCCTAAACTAATAATCAGTATACAGAGTATAATCAAAGTACTTGAAATAAGTAATGATTTTCATCAAAAGTAAAGTAAAAACAAATTTATTGAATAAAAAGAAAATTCAGAATCAGACATCAACTATTTTAAAGACCATTAAATCCTAAGCCCTATAGCCCTATACTCTAATCATAACCTAATCAGACTAAAAACAGTAGAAAATTTGGCTTGATAGAATATTCTGTTTAAATCTCTCCTTTAGAGCTCTAATTTTGATTTTGTCATTTAATTACCTATAAAATGATTAAAACGAAGATTAATTAAAATTAAATTAGGTCAAAAATCTTACTTAAGTTGCCTTTAATCTTTGCTTTGATGTTGCTCGTCTATCTACCCTGTGATGCCTATAAAAATAGTTAAGAAAATGTCTTGTTGAAAGATTCTCCTCAGTAGTCCTCGGTACTCAATGTCTAAATGTATAACGAATTACATCATTTATAGATTGAGGAGGACTACCGCCTCCAATGGTGTCTTAATACCCCCACCAAGGGAAGGATCAGCGGCTTGATTCTAGGATTCCAATATCCTCTTGAATTGCTGCCTAGTGATCTGTTTGATAAGAGTTCCAATTCTCTAAATCAAACCGGAGAAATCAATCATAAATTTAATTATAAACTGCCTCGCTTAAGTAGGGTTTGCCACTAATTTGAATATTGGGTTCTAACTTTAGGGAAGTTTTGATAATAGTAAACTAAAAATTTTGATTTTAGAAAATCACAGATTTTACTTATTTGCTTGATTTATCAAAACTTTTAAAATCACTGCCTTTTGCAAGAGTTGGAGATAAACTCAGAGCTGAGCGTATAGCTACACGCTTATTTAATTCATTGATACTTATTTATTAAAGTATTTCTATTTATTTTGATTTTCTAAAATCCCTGAGATTATCTTACTTTTACTAAACACCTGAGATATCATTAAAATCGCTGTGAATTTTAAGATTTTTAGCCTCTATAAATAAAAGGTTGATCAACCATAGGTTTTGGTTAGACCCTGATTCTCCAAGTTGAAAGAGAATTTCACCTTATTATCAATTGATAATAGATTATTTGAGGATCTTCAAACGTTTTGTAGTTTAAAGCTAAAAGTGTAAGTACCCCTAAAATCTGAGAGATTTTTAAAACCTACTTTTAAAAAAACTACTATACTCTATAATGGAGGGTATCCAACCATAGGCTGCGGCTGGACCCTAATGCTCCCGAGTAGAAGGAGCATGTTAAAATGATGGGGAGTATAAAATATAGGGAGGAGTCTAAAGTTAGGGCAGCAGAAAGTCAGGAGGCAAAAGTTTAATTTTGGGGGCAATTTGCGAATTTTTTAATGTGATAATGAATTATGAAATTCGCTGGCTTATATAGGGCATTTTTGGAACCATACAACCTGGAGTCATACAGCCGGAGCCATGCAACCTGGATCCATACAACTTTAGGTTGATTCTTGCCTAGTAGTTTGAATAAGCAGCTTTAGTACTTCTAATTGAACCCTATACATACTTAGCGAATTTTTTATACACTGGTACATGATTTTTGGAGATATCTTCAGGATATCTTCCTGGAACCATACAACCTGAGGGGTGGAACCATACAACCTTGAGGTATCTTCAGGATATCTTCATCTGGAACCATACAACCTTAGAGTGGAGTCATACAACCTAGCATCTTAAAATCAACTTTATCACCCACAATCGAGCTCTAATACTAAAATTCGCTGTTACTATGATATATTACATGATTTGTGGTGGTATGGAGGTATAGGGATGAGAGGGGTATCAAAATAAAATTTTGATTTCAGAGTGATTTTTTCAATTCATAACCATAGTATCACTAAGAATTTAGGCCTATTCTCAAACTTAAGAGCAACACACTTGAATTACCCAACTCTTGCCTAACCATGCCAAAACCATCCAAATCATCATTAATCATCTCAGAGGCATCGAAAACATCATTAGAGCTTAAGTCAGAGGCCTTAGCAAAAATCGATGTTTGAAGTCAGAGACCATACTTTGGGGTTTAAAGCTGTTGTAAACTGTCATATAAATATAAGAAATTCTCATACTCTGCTATAATCTACTATCACCCATAAACTAGATACTGCCTAATATATCGATTTCTATGTAAACAGTGTCTGTTATATACGATTTAAACTTAGTAAGCCTGATCAATCAAAATGTAAGCAGAGTATTGAGAGGTTTAATCAAAAATTAAAAAAACTTGAATTTTGGAGATATCTTCGGGATATCTTCCTGGAACCATACAACCTAAGGGGTGGAGCCATACAACCTTAAAACCCAAAATTTGATAAAACCCCATAATAATGCATATTTATGTCTGGTATAAGTATATATTAATATTGCAATCGATTGCTGCATTATCTTGTCTAGAATCAAGATTGAATTATATTATAGAGTATAATGCAATAAATTAGGTTGTGAAAGTATTAGGGAAGGGATTATTAATAGTTTGCGAATTAGTCATTGACAGTTATTTAAGAACTCGATTTCATTCTCAAGGTACATGATATGTTTCGGGTAATCATCTTCGATCATGCCTAGTAGTTCATTAGCAACACACTTTATGTCGATTTTGCCAGACCAGAGTCTCTGCACTTAGCCATAGCCTCTGAAGTGATTTCCTTACTATGGCGCTGCCTTCTCCTCATTCGAAAGAAAATCGTCATTCGCTACCTTTTTAATCAAATTTTGCTAACCTGGCTTTAGGACTAAGTAGAGTATGAAAGCAACTGGTCTGTTCAAGTATTCATTAGACTGACGAATAGATTTGTCATCTCTTGCAGCTTTCTGTATTTTCATTAGAAACTATGCTAAAACCACTCCAAGGTTTGAAGAGTCTATCTTATTTGAAAGCGAAATCTAGCCCAGCTATTAGTACTCTTAAGTTTGTAGAAGTCGTGCCAACTAGATAACGCACGATACTTTGATGAGGAGCGAATATTCCACGCTTAGTCAGTTCAAGATTCGCAATGCATACTCCTAGAGCTATCCTTAGTCTATAAACTTGCTTGAGTTTTGGTACACGCATTAGGAATTTGCCAAGTGGGTAGCACCTCTGATTGATCTTAAAGTTCTAGATGAATAAGTTCTCATCATTATCAAAAAAGAGATTCTGGCATGGTAGAATGAATTTGGAATCTCTATGCTCTTTTAACAGATGGAACTCATGATTTGCTCTATACTTAGCGTGCTTTCCCAAGTATAACTTCAACCAGCTAAATTCAAAATCGTTTTGCAAATCATTCATTAAAAAGGTTGCCTCTTTGGTTGTTTGCACATACATAATCTAAATTTGAACAAAGCCC
>ARYC01017630.1:0-16227 GCA_000711775.1 Oxytricha trifallax | reverse complement strand
TTTAATTCTAGTCTGAGGTGTAGGCATACAAAGACTAGCAGGTAAAGATCCGTCAATCAAAAGTAAACCAGAGAGAGATCCAAGTCAGAGAAGAAAGAGCAAACCATCGACGTTGGAACTGAGGATGTTTAGTAGCTTGAAGAATCCAAGAAAACGTTCACTCAAGAAAAGCCAAAACGTTTGACTTTCCAATTTTTGAACAAACGCACAGTTGAACAAATGAAAACCTCTGGAAACATGATAACTTCGACTGCTTTATTGAAATATCCTCAGGATCAGCCCTTCTTACGCTTTGAGTACGTAAAGGCCAGGCAAAAAGCTTTCAGAGAGGCCTAAATCTACTAACTGGGTAGTATGAAAACTTACTTGCTTGACTGTTACGATCACATTACTCAGCAACTTTAAGGTGCCTATCAGATCAAGTTCTTAGGCTCTCCATTCTTTGAAGAATCAGATTATCGCCTTATGTATACTCCTCACTACTCCTAATGCAAAAGAAATAGCTTCAAGATGAATGCCTTCTAGAATAGAAATAGAGGAATGGTATTCAACGCCAATTGCATTTTCAAGAGCTCCCTTCGAGATGATCCAAATGGCTTCTTTTACCTAACTGAAGTTATGGGGTTATTGGCTATACTTAACGATGCTCCTATGTTCGCCAATACTTTAGCATTCTCAATGATGGTTTGCGGATTGCTCGAGATGAAACCTGAATAGTTCTTGAGCGATTACTTCCTAAATCCCCTGAGATTTCCACTCACTTCCGTCTTAAATTGGTGCGCATTTGATTGCAAATTTAGAAGTTACAAAGTTGCTCTTCTATTTTAAAAAGATATATTTGATTACGACTTGTACAGGATGCAGAGTATTTGCAGGTTTATCAGTCTCAACAATAAAATATTCAAGCCTTTCTTTGAGGACCGACATGGAACTTTGATAGTGAGCTGATCTACATGTTTGCAGACTCCCCTATTCCATAAAGTCACTTTGCAGTTTTAAGAATTGACAAAGATGGACAAATGCTGCTCATGTCAAGCAGACAGAAAATAACCAGATTTCCAGTGATTATCAAGGATGAGAATGACTAAGAGGAGGTGATCATGAGTGTTATCTTGGAGTTGATGAATGACGATGGGGCTCTTTCAGGACTCAAGACTGTGTTAACCATCAAAATATATGGCTGTGAGCGTGACTTGACTCCTGTAACTACATTCTTGGGGGCTAAGACAGACACCCACATTCTAGCTCGAGAATTTTTCCAAAGGATCTTTAGCTGGTAAGATTTTGACACATCTAATAATTTATAGGTATTCAGGCAAAGAATTGCTTTATGCTGTAGTCGACCTAAAACGGCAGCTCGATTATTTGATGATTTAGTCTAGCGCTCTCACATACGAGTATGCTAGTGACGTTGACTACAAAGATGAGGATGTGGATGCATGCAGAATGGTTACTTAAGAAGCTGATGAAATTACAAAACTGGTGAATGTCATTAATACTCTAAAGGGGCTGCAATAAGAAGATCAAGACCCTCAATCTTGTGCAGGTAATATAATTCACTAATAGAATTTCTATAGACCATCATGTAAGCCAGCTTAAGGAAAGAATCATACTAAACGAAGCTAAACCCTACAATTATGATCCATATTTAATCATCGAAATCAGAGCATAAATCATCGATTTGATGTTGGTTTTAACAAGAAGCACTGATCAAAGTGCAAACTTTTAGCATGGCATTCCAGATTTATTGCTAAATTATGGAAGGGAATTTACAAAGGCTTTTATCAAAGCTTTAGATAACATGCTGGTAAATGAGAATGCTCACTTGTATGAGTGGATCACTACAAGGTAAGCCCAATGAACTTTTGATTTGTTGTACATATAGAAATTAGGAGGTGTTCGATAAATGGCATCAATACTCTCTGGAGTATCTCAACCTCTAACTTCCTCAAGACTTAAGATTGCTCATTTAAATGACAAGTCAAGAATCCACTATTCACAAGACCAACGTTTCTCACTCCCGCCTGCTTGCGTAACCTAGTTGGTTCGCTATGTTGATGACATACAGCAAGAGATTATTAAAAATGTCGTCTTACCATTAGAAAAACCAGTGCAAAGAACAAAGGAGGAGTAAAAAGAATTTCATATCAGCCCAATGCTTTAAAAACTGAAAAACTTATTCCCTCAATTCTTTAACATTGCTTCAACCAGACAATCAAATCTCAAGTAAAGATAGTGTGTTGTTAATTATTAATAGTGTTCTATCAAAAATCAGAGAATCAGAACAGCAATTTACAGTTCTTGGCAAACGAGGGGTGAATTAAATCCATGGCCTGATTCAACAGAATAGATATTAATCTTCTGGCATTGGTGTTCACAACTAGACAATCAATCACAGAATGACTAGTTCTCAAAATAGTGCAACTATTCTCAGCAGAATCAATACAGTCAGAACTATGCAAATGATTTAAGTCAACATCGTGACTCAAGCCTGGCTTCTAATTACAATGTTCCATGCTAATAGAGCCCTATATCTCTTAATAGCTACCCTGTAAACCTAATGAACCAGAACAATACCAAATTTATCAACAGTAATAAAGCCAAAATATCTTATCCAATACTACTGACACGGCTACAAAAAGTTAAGGCTCAACTCACACAGCCCAAATTAGCTCTTAACAAACTATGGGTTTTGGACCAACAAATAGCATACCAGCTCAAAATAATGCAAGTGGTTCAAATGCTTAGAAGAAAGTTAGCAGACCTAAAAAAAGAAGTAAAGCTTAGAAAGCAAATGATAAGAAAAATCTCAAACTTATTGCACCCAAATCTAAAGTTGCCTTATAAGAAGAAGATAGTCATACTGATCCAACTTACGTGCCATAACAAACAAAGAAAGTTAAGAAAGGCAATAATCTTACTTAAAGTCCCATATCAAAAGCAGCTACTGATTAGAACATGCCTTTGGAAGAAAAAATCCTTAGTGGAACTGATTCTGATAATGAGTCTCGTAAACAAGCTGAAAATGTCAATGCTAATTCAGATTAGTCACAGAGTTTTGCCAATTAGACATAACCCACCTCGATCCAAACTCCCAGCATGATTAGGGATTGCATTAAATAAATCAATAAAGTGCCTGATCAAATTCAAAAGCCTTTTGATGACATTTTAATCGAAAAGGGACTCAGCCAAAACGATAGGTACAGTCAAAATAGTTAGAAAGCGCTTCCACAAGCTCAATCCAGGCAGTTGAATCCTGGTTTCTAGAATCAAAGTGGGAATATCTTCAATTACTTCAGTCCCTAGAAGAGTGATTAAGTGTCTTCAACTGCTGCTTAAACCCCAATCAAGATGCAATTCTTAAATAATCAGCACTTTGGTATCATCGGAGATTAGAGATAAGGCCTAATTGGCATGAACTCGAACTCATATATGAGCAGTCCAGTTGCAAATCTGCCCCTATCTGGTTAAGTCTACTATAATAACTCCCTACAGCAAACTTAACCTTTCTCATAATATCCAAGCCCTGCAATTAATCCCATAAATCCACTTATGCTTCTTTCTGCCTCGATGCAGCAACTCTAAAATTTGTAATTGACTTAAAATTCTATCATAGGAAGTGGAAACAACCCCTTTATCAATAGTATGAATAACAATTCATAAGTTCCTGATAATAAGTCCAGAAAAACTAGAACCCTATAGATGTAAGAAAAGACCCTATAGGTGGTAGAGAAGAAAGGAATCGAGAAAGGAAACAAAAACCAAAAGGTTCACAAAAGAACTAAAAAACAGAAGAAGAAAGCTGTTCCAAAGGCAAATGTAAGAAGAGACAGTTTCCTGCTTTCAGTGAATTGGTCTAGCAAACATTAATTTAAAACCCCGTTAATCAGAATTCCTCCTCAAAAGTAAATTCTTAAGACGATTTATTGATGCGCGTGGAAGAGCCTGATCAAAACGTGTATTTGACCCAACCCAACAATAGCAAAATTCACTTTCAAATCCCCAGTCTTGCTCTAAGAACTTGAGCGCTAACCAAATTCAACAGGATTCCCAAGTGCAAGTTGATGGCAACAAATGGAATGAAGGATTACAACAGTCATAGTATGAGCTTTCGTTCTAAAGACACCCTGGCTGTTAGGATGACTAAGTTTAGTTCAATGAGTACAACCTGCAGAATTAACAACATGCCAACTCCTCTTAAGAATAATTTGAGGAGATTCAATAAGATGGACTTAATGAGTAAGATGTTGATGATGATGATTATGAAAAGGGTATGATAGCATTGGGTAGCCACTCTCCTTCTTCTCAGGAAGAGAAACAGCATGAGGAGGAGCAGAAGTAGTAAGAGTAACTGCAAAAGCAGAACCAAGATCAACTACAAGAACATGAGAAAAATTAAGAACTAAATCTGGAAGAGACACAATCAGAACAAGAAAAAGATTAAGATCATCCATCACAATAGCTCTAGATTCAGAAGAAGCTCGAAGAGCAGCAAGAGTAGATCGAAGAGCAGAAGCAAGAGTAGATCGAAGAGCAGCAAGAGCAGAAGCAAGAGTAGATCGAAGAGCAGAAGCAAGAGCAACCACAAGAGCAGCAAGAGTAGCAGCAAGAGTAGCAGCAAGAGCAGCAGCAAGTGTAGCAGCAAGAGTAACAGTAAGTGCAGCAGCAAGAGCAACTAAGAAATCAACCAGGACCAAACAACAGCAACATAGACCAGGGTGTAGGATTGCCTCAAGATTAGGACAATCAGGCTTTGCCAGGAAATTCATCAGACATCGTCAAGAAAGATTGAGACAAGGATGGTCTAGATGATGTTGGTCTCCAGTAGTGAAGTTCGTTGCTGCTCTTTCATTTATAATATTTCTCAAGTATATTTTCCAAAAACTTAAGTGTTTACTGTTTGACAAGTTATTCTATTTTTTCAATAAGAAAATTACATTTGCTTTAATTCTTACACTATTATTATTAATATATGCAATGCTCAATTTATAATAAGTGATTGAGCTATTCTTAAGTCGAATAATTTAAATTAATGATAATAATTGTATTTATCTGGCCTTTTTAATGCAGCACTCATTCATAACAGACTAAACAGGGTAGAATCTGACTGGCACTCTAGTCCTTCAAATCGTGGATGAATCGCTGGAGCAGTACAGAATCGTGTTCGGCATCCAACTTGTCTTTCACACCATCAGAACAATTCAGATTGAGGGCCTGTACAAGGGAGACAACTAAAAACTTATCCGATTTGTGATAGAAGTCATTAACTTTAGGTATAGGCCTGCTTAAGCTTAAGAGCTTGGTTGATCAACTCAGCGCCTGTTCACAACTAAGAGTAGTATAGTTTGAGCTTCAAGTATTAATGAAGCGCAGCCTTATCAGTAAAATATATAGTCTTTAATACTTAAATGAGTTCTTTATATTTATTATTAAGTAATAATCATATAATTCTATAATAAAACTTAAGAATGAAGTCAAGCAAACTACGAAGCAGCACTGCTTCACCTTCAAGCACTCTACTCATGCACCTGGTGGATACATCGTCGAGATTTACAAGGTGAGCAACTCATCAAAGTTAACCCATTCCTCAAGTATAGGTGATCGATGAACGCTTCAAGCGAACTTTCAAGTTCCAGGTGGATCCTCAAAGTGGATTTTCAAACGTTGTACTTCTGGAGGTTGCTCCGAGTGAAGCAATTGTGGTGGTAACCTTTAAGTGGTGTGGCTATTATAACTTATGGATATACCCATTCAAGAAGGAGGATCCCCACATGCACTAATAGTATATTAATCTTGATCCTGACGATCCTTCAGATGGTTGGTTCTTCAGCTTTGATAACGATAGTCTTATACAGGTAGAGTAAGTAATACTATTATACTATTCAAACTATCGCTTACGCGCAATTTATAGCTAAATCAAGGAGAATACAGAAATACTGTGGATAAGTATGATGAAGAAATGAGGAAGCAGTTGACATCGCATGTAATGCCAGAGCCCTAAGAGTTTGTTGGATCTGTCAGTTTTACAGTATGATTTTAAAAGACATGATTATTAAAATTTAAGCAGTTTAAACTGCTATGGTGATTTCTTACACCATCTATATAATCTACACTTTGCTTTAGTAACTAAGTATCTATAATCAAATTACCTAACATTGATTTAATTTTATATATCAGCAATCCTTAATTTTCTAAAGTAGCCTAATTGACAGTATCATTAAAAGTATGATATTTAATACTTTAGCTTAACTAATTCAATAATTTAATTTTATCAAACAAAAATTGCAAAAACCTCTCTAGTCTATGAACTAAGTGTAATAATTGAAGTTTATTACTTTTAATATTAATTTCCATCCCTACACTTTCATCCTAAACTAATAATCAGTATACAGAGTATAATCAAAGTACTTGAAATAAGTAATGATTTTCATCAAAAGTAAAGTAAAAACAAATTTATTGAATAAAAAGAAAATTCAGAATCAGACATCAACTATTTTAAAGACCATTAAATCCTAAGCCCTATAGCCCTATACTCTAATCATAACCTAATCAGACTAAAAACAGTAGAAAATTTGGCTTGATAGAATATTCTGTTTAAATCTCTCCTTTAGAGCTCTAATTTTGATTTTGTCATTTAATTACCTATAAAATGATTAAAACGAAGATTAATTAAAATTAAATTAGGTCAAAAATCTTACTTAAGTTGCCTTTAATCTTTGCTTTGATGTTGCTCGTCTATCTACCCTGTGATGCCTATAAAAATAGTTAAGAAAATGTCTTGTTGAAAGATTCTCCTCAGTAGTCCTCGGTACTCAATGTCTAAATGTATAACGAATTACATCATTTATAGATTGAGGAGGACTACCGCCTCCAATGGTGTCTTAATACCCCCACCAAGGGAAGGATCAGCGGCTTGATTCTAGGATTCCAATATTCTCTTGAATTGCTGCCTAGTTATCTGTTGATTTGAGTCTATTTCTCTTAATCAACCGGAGAAATCAATCATAAATTTAATTATAAACTGCCTCGCTTAAGTAGGGTTTGCCACTAATTTGAATATTGGGTTCTAACTTTAGGGAAGTTTTGATAATAGTAAACTAAAAATTTTGATTTTAGAAAATCACAGATTTTACTTATTTGCTTGATTTATCAAAACTTTTAAAATCACTGCCTTTTGCAAGAGTTGGAGATAAACTCAGAGCAAAGCATAGAGCTACACGCTTATTTAAATTCATTGCTACTTATTTGATTAAAGTATTTCTATTTATTTTGATTTTCTAAAATCCCTGAGATTATCTTACTTTTACTAAACACCTGAGATATCATTAAAATCGCTGTGAATTTTAAGATTTTTAGCCTCTATAAATAAAAGGTTGATCAACCATAGGTTTTGGTTAGACCCTGATTCTCCAAGTTGAAAGAGAATTTCACCTTATTATCAATTGATAATAGATTATTTGAGGATCTTCAAACGTTTTGTAGTTTAAAGCTAAAAGTGTAAGTACCCCTAAAATCTGAGAGATTTTTAAAACCTACTTTTAAAAAAACTACTATACTCTATAATGGAGGGTATCCAACCATAGGCTGCGGCTGGACCCTAATGCTCCCGAGTAGAAGGAGCATGTTAAAATGATGGGGAGTATAAAATATAGGGAGGAGTCTAAAGTTAGGGCAGCAGAAAATCAGGAGGCAAAAGTTTAATTTTGGGGCTAATTTGCGAATTTTTAATGTGATAATGAATTATGAAATTCGCTGGCTTATATAGGGCATTTTTGGAACCATACAACCTGGAGTCATACAGCCGGAGCCATGCAACCTGGATCCATACAACTTTAGGTTGATTCTTGCATAGTAGTTTGAATAAGCAGCTTTAGTACTTCTAATTGAACCCTATACATACTTATCGATTTTTTATACACTGGTACATGAATTTTTGAGATATCTTCAGGATATCTTCCTGGAACCGTACAACCTGAGGGGTGGAACCATACAACCTTGAGGTATCTTCAGGATATCTTCATCTGGGACCATACAACCTTAGAGTGGAGTCATACAACTTAGCATCTTAAATTCATCTTTATCCCCCACAATCGAGCTCTAATACTTAAATTCGCTGTTACTATGCTATATTACATGATTTTTGGTGGTATGGAGGTATAGGGATGAGAGGGTATCAAAATAAAATTTTGATTTCAGAGTGATTTTTCAATTCATAACCATAGTATCACTAAGAATTTAGGCCTATTCTCAAACTTAAGAGCAACAAATTTGACTTACCCAACTCTTGCCTAACCATGCCAAAACCATCCAAATAATCACTAAACATCTCAGAGGCATCGAAAACATCATTAGAGCTTAAGTCAGAGGCCTTAGGCAAAAATCGATGTTTAAAGTCAGAGACCATACTTTGGGGTTTAAAGCTGTTGTAAACTGTCATATAAAATATAAGAAATTCTCATACTCTGCTATAATCTACTATCACCCATAAACTAGATACTGCCTAATATATCGATTTCTATGTAAACAGTGTCTGTTATATACGATTTAAACTTAGTAAGCCTGATCAATCAAAATGTAAGCAGAGTATTGAGAGGTTTAATCAAAAATTTAAAAAACTTGAAATTTGGAGATATCTTCAGGATATCTTCCTGGAACCATACAACCTGAGGGGTGGAGCCATACAACCTTAAAACCCAAAATTTGATAAAACCCCATAATAATGCAAATTTATGTCTGGTATAAGTATATATTAATATTGCAATCGATTGCTGCATTATCTTGTCTAGAATCAAGATTGAATTATATTATAGAGTATAATGCAATAAATTAGGTTGTGAAAGTATTAGGGAAGGGATTATTAATAGTTTGCGAATTAGTCATTGACAGTTATTTAAGAACTCGATTTCATTCTCAAGGTGCATGATATGTTTCGGGTAATCATCTTCGATCATGCCTAGTAGTTCATTAGCAACACACTTTATGTCGATTTTGCCAGACCAGAGTCTCTGCACTTAGCCATAGCCTCTGAAGTGATTTCCTTACTATGGCGCTGCCTTCTCCTCATTCGAAAGAAAATCGTCATTCGCTACCTTTTTAATCAAATTTTGCTAACCTGGTTAGGACTAAGTAGAGTATGAAAGCAACTGGTCTGTTCAAGTATTCATTAGACTGACGAATAGATTTGTCATCTCTTGCAGCTTTCTGTATTTCATTAGAAACTATGCTGAAACCACTCCAAGGTTTGAAGAGTCTATCTTATTTGAAAGCGAAATCTAGCCCAGCTATTAGTACTCTTAAGTTTGTAGAAGTCGTGCCAACTAGATAACGCACGATACTTTGATGAGGAGCGAATATTCCACGCTTAGTCAGTTCAAGATTCGCAATGCATACTCCTAGAGCTATCCTTAGTCTATAAACTTGCTTGAGTTTTGGTACACGCATTAGGAATTTGCCAAGTGGGTAGCACCTCTGATTGATCTTAAAGTTCTAGATGAATAAGTTCTCATCATTATCAAAAAAGAGATTCTGGCATGGTAGAATGAATTTGGAATCTCTATGCTCTTTTAACAGATTGAACTCATGATTTGCTCTATACTTAGCGTGCTTTCCCAAGTATAAGTTCAACCAGCTAAATTCAAAATCGTTTTGCAAATCATTCATTAAAAAGGTTGCCTCTTTGGTTGTTTGCACATACATAATCTAAATTTGAACAAAGCCCAAGAAATCCAAGTATTTTGCAAAGGTTTTTACGCAATCTTCTTCGTCGTCCTGTGTTGAGAAAATACCATGTTTTAAGAGTTTCATCATTTGATTATAATACTAAGAGTATGTGGCAGTGGTATTTGCTAATTAATCCTTGCGTTGAACCCCGAAATAACTTAGGTTGGAAGCAAAGTTTGGTTTTAGATTTAGAATAATTGCATTATCGATCCAAACTTCCGAATTAATGGTAAGCGACAGTGCTTTCTGGTCCTGATCGTTTTTATTTCTGGGTAGTACCTTTTATGGTGTTATAACACAATCAACTTCAGAATGAATGCCAAAGTCGACTTCATCTTCATCTTCGCTGGTGCTATTTGGTTCTGTTTAGGAAGCCATTTATTTACTTTCCCTATTAATTTCCGAACTCATACTCGCTTCTTCTGAGTCGATTGAGTCTTAAGCTATTGATCGTTTCGGTATTCTTGTAGAGATGGAATCATTTTAATCATTGCTTTCCTCGCTCTAATCCATCTCATCTGTAAACTTCTTCAACTTTCTCTAAGCCTATAACTTGTGACTTTTCGCTTTTAGATAGGTTATTACCTACCTAAAGTATTTAGTTAATTACTATTTCTTATATAATTAGGAGCTACTCTATCAAATAACTTACCTTTCTATTATTTCTATTACTTTGTTTTAGTTTATCTTAATCGTTTGTTTTCTATTTTTAGATCTTCACACCTGGCATGTAAGGTGGCAATTCTATCGCGAAGTTTTTAAATGTATGCCTTGCGCTTGATCCTTGACTTTTGAATTGCTTTTTACTTCATTTAAATCCAGAGCTTGGGTTTGATCTTACTTCTGCTAATTTCAAACTTTGATTATGCTTTGACTTGGTGGACGAAACAATTTTCTTTGATTTAGAGGGCTCTCCAGTACCAATACCATCTTTGAGGAAGCTTTTGTATTTGCTCAAGTCAACTTTACCTCTGAGCTTGTATAATTGAGAATCTACATCGACACATCTACATCTTCTTCAAGTACGTAATCAACAAAAATCTTGGATTCCTTATCTTAGCGCTTGCCATTAATTGATTTGAGTTGTTGGTAGCGCTCACTATGAAAGTTCTGGATGTGTCTCGCATAGTTGCTCCAGGTAATTCTCTTCGGATTGATGGAGCTGCAGTGGAGGCAGTAGCAGTAGACTTTCTTGGCAGTGCTTGCACTTTCCATATTTAATAGTAATTAATAGAGTGCTACATTGTAAATTAATTTGATTGCTTAGTATTAAATTTGCGAAAGCGATAAGTATTAATCACTCTTAAACTTTAGGGAGAAAATGATGATTGCGATGGGTTGAAACTCTCCTATATAAACAACTTACCATTACTTGCAGCTTTCTCTCATGCAACCAAATAAAACAGTTCATTAGTTATAACATATGATAAACAATAGTGATGAATTACTAAAAGTTGAAAGCTCTAAATATTCGTATCTTCAGGGTATCTTCACCTGGAACTATGCAACCCAGTCCTATACAACATGGATCAAAGTAACATGGAACTATACAACCTGGATCCATACAACCTGGAACCATACAACCTTGAGGTATCTTCAGGGTATCTTCACTTGGAACTATGCAACCTAAGGTAGAACTATACAACTTGATGATATACTGATTCCAAATCTTAGTAAGTATAACTTATATTGACAAGACTTCATCCTTAACGTATACAGATCGAAACGATTCAAAAGTAGTGAATCCATGTTCCTTAACTAAGCTACAACTTTCAACAAGATTAACATTGCATTGCTTAACAAACTGTAAGTTATTTGAATTTGGATAATTTCAATTTATAATTCTAACTTAATTTTACAATATGTAAATTGTAGAACTTGAACCGAAACCTAACAAGCCATTTGTTTGCTATTTCCCTAATTGTGGAGCAGATTTCATCTTCTCAATCCCTCTACAAACACATGAGTAGCTTTCACGGAGAAGCATACAGTGAGAAGAAAATCAATGACTTGATTGAGAAGTACAAGAAAATTCATGTTCTCTGCAAGGATTGTTTAAAGCCGTTCGCTTCGAAAGATAGTCTCAGAAAGCACATTAAAGGAAAGTATTTAAAAGAACCTACACCAATGGTATTGGAAATCCTCAAGCAACACTTTCCAGAGTTGATTCCTGAAATTCAGCAGCAGTAAAACTAAGTCATTGCTGAAGAAGAAGTGAAGGGAAATGAATTGGAGATTGATGCTGGAAATTAGCAAATGATGATTGATGCCAATTTGCAGATGCCTGGAGCTGTTGAGTATGCTGTTGAAGTGATTGAAGAACAATTGATCGAAGAGGGAATACATAGGCAGCTCTAATAGAACTCAGTCGATGCCAACTAAATGGAAGAGCTTCACTTGATGAGAAACACGAATCACAATTGGCAAAATCTAACTCTCTCAGATTTTTCCTCAATTTCTTAAGCTTCTCCAATAATTGTTGATGACTTCCTTAAGCAGATAAACGATGTTTCGACTAGATAAGGAAAGAGTGTGAACCTATCGTCATGCAAGCTTTGCAAGTTGTACAAGAAAAGCTTAAAGATAAGTGCTACAAGGTATACTACTGTCCTCCAACTCTTTAAGTTCAGAAAGTATAAATTAGCCAGCAGAGCCAACTCAAATCCAAATCGATCAACTTAGAGTTTTGCGATCAAGCGCCCAGAATTTCTGTCAAAAGATTATTCATCAATGGTAGTATTAGACAAGAATCCATCAAAGAGCCTGTCCAAGTTAATGATGATTCTCAAATGAACCAAGCAGAAAACTAAGCATTTGAAGGTCCTCTAAACTAATTTGATGAGAATCAATTTCAAGTTGTCAATAGAAACCAATCAGTGAGTATTAAGATGGTCACCTAACTGAATCGAAGTTAATGGATGAAGAGTAATCAAAGACTCAGTAAGCTATAAAAATCACTCTTTAGCAGATTCTGACTGAGTTGAAACAGAAAAGCAATCTTTATTCCAACATTTTATTCCATGAGTAGTTTAAAAGCATTCCAGATCATCCTAATGCTATGCAAAGAAGCTTAAGATCAAACACTTAAATGGTCAAGTGTCCACTTGTTAAGAGTAGCTAAGTTTCAACAACCCATGGAGAAATCACCTTTGGCTCGGTCAAAATTCTCTAGGGCTTTTTGAAAAAATTAGGGATAAATAAACAATCCACATTCCTTGATATTGGTAGCAGCTTTGGGCAAGTGGTATTCCAAGTAGCTATACAGTCAAAAGTACACAGCACTGGAATTGAGATCGTCAATTAAAAGATTAATATTGCTTAGTAGGTTCTTGATAAAAACCTGGAGCTTTTCAAAGATAACAATGCTATAGCCCAGAGGTTGAGAAAAGTGAATTTCATTCACAATGACATCGCAAAGATGAAAGAGCTAGTTACTTTAGATAAGAAGCCCATTACTCATATCTACTCTTACAACACCCTGATGTCTAGAGAATCTTTGATCGCAACAACAGAACTTATCAACAAGTCACCAGCAGTCGAAACACTCATTTGGAACCAAAATGTTGCCATAAGTTTCGAAACACTTGGCTTGAAAGACTTTACCTATACTGGAGATAAGTTCATTCTTTATTTACAGGGTTCTCATTAAGGGCATTCATTTTACTGCTATTCAAGAATAAGGCATGATCGCTCTAATGGGTAACATTCATCTGCTGTCCACGATGATCAAAGGATGAGCTAATAAATTGTAGAGTAGGACACCGCTCTCAATCACGGAGTTCAAGTACAGATGTCAGTCATTAATGCCACAGTAAATAAAACCCACTCCTAGTTTGGTCAAGAGTGTTCACAAAAGATGCCCTCGCTTTTACAAAAGAGAACTTAGCAGAACCATCCAGATTAAGTTTCTGAGCTTTAATCTCTCTATAAGAGACAAAATCTATCTAATTACTCTGTGAAAGCTCAATCAAACATGAAATTGCGGGGATCCTTCTTGACTGAGAATTTAGAGCAGTTCGGCAAGAAAACTGAAGAAGTAAAAAGCAATGCATTAAAAGCTAAGAAAGAGCTTGAGGTCATGCAATTAATCATGAAGAAATCGAAGATCAACTTCCCTACCAAAATCATTGAGTATGATTCAGATGATGAGTTGCCCTTCACAGAATTACAAATTAAAGATGCCTGCATTCGTCACCAAGTTGAAGACTTTGTATTTACCAAATTGAACTTGACATCATAGTAGCGCTTCATGAAGTGGGATTCTTTGCACCAATAATACCAGAGCTTGTATTTAGAAGGAGTGAGCTTGATTGAATCAATTGCATAGGAGAGACATCAGTTCAAAAAGGATAATGAGTACTATAAGAGAAGGGTGGACAGGCTAAAAAATGACTTACACTATTGCTAAAAGTAAGAGGCCCAACGATAAGGATTCAATATTGTTGATAAGCTTGGTAGCTGAGGATATGGGTATGTCTATTCTTGCTACCCAGTTTCAGGAGAACAAGCTCTGTCCTTAAAAATACCTTACAAGAAGTATGCCATTAAATTCCCAGGAGCATTAGATAATCAGGATTTGTATTAAGCAGAATTCAACATTATAAATAAGATTCAAAATTCTATACAAAAAGGAAAGCTCTTCATTATCAAAGTTGTAACCCAGATTGAGTACTTTGACAAGAGAGCAATGCTTATGGATATTTACTCTGAAAACCTAGCCAATCTCATCCAAACGCAAAAGTTCAATCTCAGATAGATTTAGACAATTTCATATTGTATTCTTCAAGGTATAGCTGCTGCTCATAAACTCCTCGTCAACCATCTTGATATCAAGCCTGCAAACATTCTCATGAATGAAAATTGGATGCCAGTGGTATGCGACTGGGGAAATTACAACAACCCTAATTTTGGAGGATCTTTTGGGTACTAAGCTCCTGAAATATTCAAGCGACTGCCTAAATTTCATTTACCTGCTCGTGATTTCAGAAAAATCGATTCTTATGCACTCGGAATAACTTTCTATAAAATGATATATAAGAACCTGCCATTCACCTCCACTTAAATCAAGCAAATCCAAACTTCTGGAAGACAGCCTCCTCTACCAGTGATTATTAAGCATGCAGAGCCTGGAAACTTCTTCGATCTAATCAAGCAGCTTTTAAATGAAGACTACACTGAGAGAATCACACCTGCTCAAGCATTGCAACATGAATTCTACTTTGATTTGAAGAAGGACGCAAGTGGTTCAATTGATTTGGACATCATAAATTTTAGAAGAAATGATAATGACAAGAACAGAGCTATCGCAGTTTGAGTATTTTTATAAGTAGTTTATTTTGTTTTGAAAAAAATTCATCTCAATTCATATATGCTTTTACTGCTTTCCCTAATTAAAGTACACTTTATAATTAAAAGCTAAATCGAAATTCCCATACACTGTAATTTTAATCTAATAGATATTCCCAGTCTATCTTTAATTTGTTTCGTATCTTAAATTATAATCTTATTTTAAATTAAAGAATGTAAGCAAACTTACATCTGTTTCCTTGCATGATCAAAAATTGTGAGCAAACCATGGCTTCAGTTTAGGAATTAGTAGAGCACTCTCCCTCCTCTCACTAGTTCACTCTCAACTCATCAGCTGAAGTTATCGTAACTGGCCTTTCAACATTCAACAACCCCGACTCAGCTGACATACCTATGAAAGATCTTGAGATTATCAATTCCGAAGGGATACTCTGCTCCATCAAAGCTGCTTACAAGTTCTCATATGCTCTTTACGAGATATTTAATTTCATCTCCATTGAGAAGACAAAGGCAGATTCTGCTGGCTATGAAGATGACGCTCTTGGAAGCATGAGCAGATCAAGACCTTACAAACATCGAGGATAAGTACACTACGAAAACAGGGGAATCAAAGAGCTAGAGCTGAAAAAGATTTATGATCAGTACAATGCTTATGGGTTTGACAACAGTGATGTTTTTCTTGATTTCACTGCCAGGTATGGAGAACTTGCTTATTTGATTGCCTTAAGATAGAACATCACCTGCATCGCTGTTGAGAGCTTCATTGTCCGTTTTAAGGATGCTTAAGAATTCTATGCCAAGATTTTAAAGATCTTTGAAACAGATAAAGATATCGTGAGTCGCCTGCAGAAAATTGACTTCGTTTTCTACAATAACTGTGAAGAAGAGTTATAAAACTTATTTACCAAGTACTCACCTACTCACATTTTCGCTCAAACAGCAAGAATGAAGAACAAAAACGCTTATGATCTGTTGAGCAACATGTGTTATGGTGCTACAGTAAAAATTATTATTTGGGGGAAAGATAACCAATTCTTCTTGAGAAATACTTATGGAAGCTTAAACTATAAAGAAGTCAATCGCTACAAATGCATCAACTATGATAAGTCTGAACCAACTGTATTCTTTGTATTTCGCCTCAAGGAACTAAATGATATCCAGCCCCGCCTTTCTATTGCAATTGATCGTGACGTGGCGAAT
>ARYC01017629.1:0-16321 GCA_000711775.1 Oxytricha trifallax | reverse complement strand
ATGTCAAGATAAGGCCTAAATTTTACAAGAAGTATGTGATAAGTAATCTTTGAGATGCAGTCCTCAGCATGGCTTTTGCTCATTTGAAATTTCTGAAATGATCTTTTTATATAATTTTTCTCCATAAATGTTATTACCTATATCTAATTAAAAACAATTTATAATCACTATCTTAACTATACGGAAAACAATTATATATTAAAAACTTACATAGCAATGTGGAAAAATCTTAAATATAAAATATAATAAATTTCCCCAAAAAAAGTTAGGGAGCTGGCATAATATTTTTTAAAAAAATGAGATTTTTTCGTCTGTAAATTTTTGAATTATTGGAACTTTTTAAAAAATTTTGTTGTCTAATTTAGAGTCTGATTACCCACCTTTAATCAATTATTATCATATATGTTGTTTTAGTTCAAGATTGAGTGATTTAAATTTAAATCAAATTAATCAAAAATTCATATTTTCAAAAGAGTGACAATTCAGAATCAATGAACGATTGTGATGATTCTCGATTTTAATTAAAGCTGTCAACCACCAAGTCTATGTTATCAGTAGTATCTAAATCAGTGGCAGACATTAATAAGAGAGAGTAAAAGTACAATTACAGCAGTTCCAGAAGGACACAGTTATGCTGCAGATGTTGAAATATCTTATGATTTTGCTTTGATCTTAATATTAAAATTATTATATTTTAAAGCCTCATACGTTGAGTTTTTAATTTATTATTTTAGAGAGTCATTGATTTTCATAAGTGTCTCGAGATTTTAATAAATTAATTAGTAAAAATACTCTTAAGTAAATAATCTCAATATTTCATCCTCTTTAATTATATAGAACTTTTTTTGTTTTTATTTTTTTAAATTCTTAATGATATATGATAAAATACTAATAGATTTTTTGAGTGCCTCATAATGATTCCTTAATTTAATTATGCGGTAAAAAAAAGAGAAAAAACCTAAAAATGAATATAGTTCTATATCTTTTCAGTATTCTCGTAATTCCTTTTAGATACTTAAAAATTGATAAGGAATTTTTTTTTGAAAAATGAAAAAATTGTTGATAATTGTTTTTAACATTATAATCATCGAGATACACTAATGAAAATCAATGAATTTCAACAATCACAATAATATACAGATTAGTTTGATTTGTTGAAAACGTAAATAAAATATAAATTAATTATTATTATTAAAAAAATGGAGGATTTATAGGAAAAACTTTTTCTTGCCTCCTTCAGCATCTCTAAAATATTTAATGAGATACAACTATGACAAATGCAAAGAAAATCGAAGTAAAGTCAAGAAACCTATTCTTAGTTTAAAATGTTTAATGATTTGCTTGAACTTAAGGCGCAATGTTATCGATCATGAATTTTTGACATAAAAAGATTAATTATATTTATTTATAACAGAATATATTTTCAGTTTCGTAAATTAAAAATGGGACTGCTCGCTATCGCACTTAAAAATCAAATTTATGTAAGTTAAATTCACATTTTTAACTACAACTTGATAATTATCGTTTTCTTTATTTCCTTTACTTACAATACTCAACTCAGTCTTTTAATATAGTTAATAAAGAATAAAAAGTTGTCTCAATTAAATATTAAACGAGACTATTAGAGTTGAGTATATAAAGATAGAAAAGAGAGTGAATTCTAAGATTCTACAAATTATTCATGAAAACTACAAGTATAACTAAAAACAGTAATTATTTTTAACTCCACAAAAGTTGAACTCATTTGGGAAAGTAAAATATAATTTATATTCTTAAAATATTAAATATCGATCATAAATCTTTGAAAATAAAAAATTGATTAAGTTAAAAATAAACAGAATAGAATTTCTATGTTTTATAATTAAATTAAAATGGAATATTTTCTTTGAACCTCTCTGCTTTATTTTTTTTATATCACACGCTGTTTCATAATTTAAACTAATTACAAGTTAATATGTATTGTAAAATACTCACAATTCTTACATAATTTGACATTATGCTATAAATTAACTTCATAAATATTCTTCACTTATAATGTTTTAAATGTTCATATAAAAGTGTCACTTTTATAAAAAGTGCGATGGCTTAAAATCTTTGGGAAAAAACTTCATTGATCTAAAATACCATAAATTTGACTAAATTTAATGCTCTTCACTCTAAGAGAATTGATTTTGAAAATATGAAAATAATTAAATTAAAAAAAGACATATAAAACAAACTTTTTATACTCTAATCATCGCATTCACAAAATTCAAATATAAATTTCATTATTTCCCTCTAATTTTAAATCTAATAGAGTCATTTATAATTCATGTCTGTTTATTTCTTTCTTTCAGATAAATTTTACCGATTGTTTTGTATTTTATCAATAATTGCAGTTAGTAAATAATTCATAAGATTTATAAGAATGCAAACACTTTTTTGCACATTTATGTACATACTTAAGTTTATATTATTATTTATCAAAATAATGACTGATACTTTTTGAATTGTTTAAATAATTTCCTAGTCTATTGTATTTTATCAAAATTATCCCAAAATATTTTTGGGCTTGAAACCAACAAGTATTAAAAAACTTTCAAAGACATTCTTGACCATCCAAAATTATCGGAATACCCACTTATAACGTGATATATCGTGAACTATTAAAATTTATATCTGAATCAAGAAAACAATCTCTGAGACGAGCTCTTTGTTGATCATAGAATAAGGAAGACTTATGTTTATAGAAAAGGGGATCAGTCTAAGAGATGTCATCCAAAACAAATAAAAGTAATCAGAAGTTAAGAGTAAAATCTTTAAGCAATTGCCATAATAGGGAATTAAGCTTTCAATAAAATTTCGAAATTATCATTCTTTCTCATTCAGTGTTTGTAGAGTAGATTTAGGATTTCAGCATAGTTTGGTTCTAAAATTAAAATAGACCTCACAATAAATAAAGAGTTTTATATTAACAGTGTTGATTTTCAGCTGAAAGATCAACAAGAGCATATAATCTAATTTTCAAAACGAGGGAGTCCTAACAAATTGAATTGATATTCAAATTTTTGATAAAGCAGAGAGAATAATTTTATGGACGATGGCATCATCATTAAACATCTCTAAAAGATAACAGCTTACTAATTTCAATTGGGTTGATATCTCTATTGCTAGATCTGAATTCACTTCCATCGCTGTAGACCACCACTTCTCCAGAAAGCCATGATATCTTCATATTATTTCTTGTCAAGAACGGGTTCAATGAAATAAAGGCTGAAGTGATCTTTAAAATTTAAAATGAATTCATCTCAACAATACAAAAGGCAAACAAACTTTTCAGAGAAGATCTTACTACCTTGATTTCAATAACGAAGTTTAAGCAGAACCCATCATGCATGCTTCCAGAGCTTAAAGGAGTATTTTCTTAGTGGAGAATCATTCTCACGATTCTCTCTAAGAGCACGTTCATAAACTTACAGCTGGAGTAGCATTGGTTCTTGAAAGATTTTAAACTCGACTAGTTAAAGTGAAAATGTGAACAGAATGATACTATATGGATGTCTGAGCTCATTAAGCTAAACTCTAGATTTCAAAATTAAATTCCTAATCTAAGATGTATCTAAGATTAGTAAAATTGGTAAGATTTTTCAAAGACTGCGAATGCAGATCACTAAGTGTCGATTGATGAAATTTCTAGATGCTCACAATAAATGTAGGAAACTTTTTAAGATTACAAGCATTCATTTTACTAATCGACAATATCTGCAAATAATTTTGAATAATCAGCAGAATAACATTCTAAGTCTAAATGCCAACAGAATCTGGAAAAACTTGGATTTGGAAGCTATTGGCTTGTTATTAGATTTAATAGGGCAAGAAAGTATTATTATTTATCAATATGTTTTTGAATTGGCGAATTATAGAAATAAATATTAAGGATATCATAGCTAAACATTGAAATTGTTAGTTTTTTAATAATAAATATTTAAAATGACTGAAATTAAGATTCTTTTAAAAGTGGGGGAAAAGTAAGAAAAATTTGCTTCTTTTGTCCAACGTTATTGTAATGTCTGATTCTGTAATTATTAAAATTGTTATTTGGATTTATTTAAATTTTATTTATTTTACTAATATCTTTATTTTACTTAACATTTATCAATGAGATTTTTTTTTAAATCAGTTAATAAAAATTAATTCTGATAGTAGTCTTTAGTTTGAATATATATATTTAATTATTTATTATAGATTAACTATATAAAAGTTAACATAATGAAGATTCTTGATCAGTAAAATTTATAGAACAGAGTTATCTGCAATAACTATCATTTTAAATAAAATTTTGTATTTTTATTAATAGTAAATATTGCTAAGAACATAGGTATATCTTAATCATATTATATGTAGTATATAAGTTTTTATTTTATTATAATGAAAATAACTTAAAAAATATATAGTAATTTTATATTTTAACTTTTGCAACATTATTTAAATATTTAAATATCTAATAATATATGATTATGGTTAGAATCATGATTATTCTTAAAAAAATAATATTATATATAAATATATTTGAAATATGTTTTTCTACGTATCACATAAAACAAAAAATCTTGATAATTGTTCCAGATTAAATCCTTTAATTACAAAAATAATAATTTCTTCAACCTAATGACATTTAGCTGGAGATAGAGACCTGAGAAAACTTTTACAAAACTAAGAAGCATTACGATGTTCTAACCATTGATGAATTCGATAAAATTGCATGGAAGCATCCCTTTTGTACTATGATGGCAAAATGTGTGGTCTTTGTGATTTTAAATTGAGCAAGTCCTTCATGCTTAGCGCTACTTGCGATTTATGCATCCAGAGTGTCCTTGCTCAAGTGTATAAATCACTCAGGGTTCTAAAGTTCAATAGTCAATACGAACTTTTGCATTAATTGAGTCAATATTAGGGAGGAGAATTCATTAATGCTCAAGTGAAGATGATTGACTTACAAAACTAAAGGAGGAAATTAAATAATGCTCTATTATGTCCAATCATAATATTTTGTAACGATAATTGAAGCCTATTGTTCGAGACTTGGCCACTTAAATGGTTCTGGTCAAGGTGAGAATGGGCATCTCTCTGGCAACCATTGAAGAATCAATCATGATAAAATGGAATTTCAATCCTCAGTAATGATGATAGCTACGGCTACAACACAAGGTTTAGTGCTGATGCTTAAGTACTCATTTCATACGAAATTGATTGAGAGAGCTAATATCTACAAATGAGGGTAGGAGCTCGAGGAGTATGGGAGCATTACAGTCGAAATATTATCTAGTATCTAACTTACCAAAATAACAGATTTTTATAAGATGAAGTAGATGTCAATTGAAAAGCTTGATAAACTCGAGCAACTTGTGGCTCTCATCTATAAAAACGATTCAGCAAAGCTCTACTTTAAGCAGTTTCAGTTGCTAAAAAGAGCAGGATGTTGTAGAGACTCTCTATGACCTTAAGCAATTGGTAGAGGAGGCTGCATTCAAAAATTTATCAAATAACATGTAAAGTTGATCTATGATGAAAGAAATAAAACGTTGCTAACTCTGATATACTTTATGAGCATGTCAATCTCAAATTTAATCTTTTCTTCAAATTCTTAAATTTTATACTAATTGAGATGCAGTAGTTTATTCTCCTACCAAGAAACAACTCTCTAACAAGCTTCCAGAAAGGAGCTTCTTCTTTGGTGTTCTTGGCACTTGAAGAGAGAGAGTTATCTCAGAGAGATCATAAAAGAAGCTCACAAGAAACGCTATTCAATTTCTCCTGAAGTTTAAAAGAAGCAAGGCATACTAATTAGTGAGACCTGGCTCGCGGAGCTTAAAAAGCATCCCTTCCTCTCTTGTAAGCTTTGATTTATAACTCTTTAGGGAAACCTGGAACTGGTATATTTTTAATGAAAGAACATGCAAAGGTTCACAGAGAGAGAAAGTCATAGACTATTCATGAAGTGAGCAAGAGACTTACTTTAAAAAGATTTTTAAAAGCCAGATGAAATGAACATAGATGCAGGAGCTGGCACTAAGAGAAGAAATATGGGCCCAAGCAAGCCATAAGAAGAGGAGAAGAAGGAGAAACCTAATCCCTTTCTGGGTTAATTTAATATGTGAACTTATTCATTCAAATCTAAAACTTATTTATAAACATTCATTCTTCCTTCTCTCGCACAGACTGTTGTCTTATCTACGCTCACTCTCTTACAGCTGCTTTGAATTAAGTCTAGTCTACTGTATCGATGGGCAAGTCATGCATAAGATGATACAGCAGCAGCTTCATGTAGAGAATCTTGATTTAACTCCAGTAGTATTAAATTAAGTGCAGTAAGGAACGTCGTAAACAGGAGTTATGTTTAACTCTACATAAGCTTTCTTAGACTCCTTAGTCTGATGAACTGAGAGGTTGTCTACAAACAGGATGATTTTTTAATCGTTGTATTTTTCTCACAGCTTCTGTAGGAATTCTTTGTACTACTCTCGCTTAAAATAGCGAGGGCGAATAACATAACTCTCTAAGCCTGAATTTTCACTTATACCAGCTAACACTGCATGGGTTACTACCTTTACTTTCTAGTTGTATACTTCTATATTATCATACTTCTTATGCCTAGACTTATTTTTAAAGGTGTTGAAGGTGAATACAGCTTCCATCAGCGTGTATGAACTTTATGTTATTGTCAATAGCCCTCTGCATTTAATGATATATATAGTTTAAATTATTGCTATAAAAGGGCACTGTAGAATAAATCACTCTCTTCACTCTGTTGACAGTCTTGAAAGTAATACCATTTACTTCTATAAATGTAGACTATAGTCTTAGTAGAAATACGCATGTCAGGAAACCTGCGATGAAACATTACAGCTCGCTTGTCTAATGGAAAATGTGCCCAATACTTTGAAGTCTTAGGTCTAAGTGAACTTTTTTTTTCTTACTGGATGTTTTCAAGTACCAGAATTATAATGCTAAACAGCTAGCAAGCAGTGATACATAGCAGTTGAGGCAATCTTGCGTAATAACTTTGCTATAGCTGCATAATTTAGTACAGGTTTGGTTAAGTCTATATTAATACACGCACCATACCTAAGCTGAAGCTTAAAATTTAAATATTACTCATCATAAATCGACCTTAAATTTCGCTAATTTCTATGTCTCATTTTGCAAATTGGCCTGATTTCTCTACTAACCCCAATAAGACCCTACAAATCAAAGCACTTATAAACCTCACGAAGGGGTTTTGGGGTTTTGAATGAGGAGAGTTGAAGCTTAAGAAATGATTGCAAATTTTAGAACCAAGAAAGATCTCTACCTATACTTCACTAAGCATGGTAAGCATGTAACATATACTTAATCATATACTATAGTGGGATTATTCCTTCAAACGAGGAGGTACTAAAATTTCATTTTTAAAAGCTATACTTTATGATGAGAAGAAAGCCTTAAAAAACAATGAAATTAAGTTGATATAAATACCAAACTACCCAGAGATTTCAGTCACTAATCTCTACGATGATGCGATGAAAGATGAAGAGTTGGTAGTTTATCTTCCTACCAAGAAACAACTCTCTAACAAGCTTCCAGAAAGGAGCTTCTTCTTTGGAGTTCTTGGCACGTTAAGAGAGAGCTATCTCAGAGAGATCATTGAAGTAGCTCACAAGAAACGCTACTCTATTTCTCCTGAAGATTAAAAGAAGCAAGGCATACTAATAAGCGAGACCTGGCTCGCGGAGCTTAAAAAGCATCCCTTCCTCTCTTGTAAGCTTTGATTTATAACTCTTTAGGGAAACCTGGAACTGGTATATTTTTAATGAAAGAACATGCAAAGGTTCACAGAGAGAGAAAGTCATAGAGCATTCATGAAGTGATCAAGAGATTTTATAAAGATATTTAAAAGCCAGATGAAATGAACATAGATGCAGGAGCTGGCACTAAGAGAAGAAATATGGGCCCAAGCAAGCCATAAGAAGAGGAGAAGAAGGAGAAACCTAATCCCTTTCTGGGTTAATTTAATATGTGAACTTATTCATTCAAATCTAAAACTTATTTATAAACATTCATTCTTCCTTCTCTCGCACAGACTGTTGTCTTATCTACGCTCACTCTCTTACAGCTGCTTTGAATTAAGTCTAGTCTACTGTATCGATGGGCAAGTCATGCATAAGATGATACAGCAGCAGCTTCATGTAGAGAATCTTGATTTAACTCCAGTATTTTAAATTAAGTGCAGTAAGGAACGTCGTAAACAGGAGTTATGTTTAACTCTACATAAGCTTTCTTAGACTCCTTAGTCTGATGAACTGAGAGGTTGTCTACAAACAGGATGATTTTTTAATCGTTGTATTTTTCTCACAGCTTCTGTAGGAATTCTTTGTACTACTCTCGCTTAAAATAGCGAGGGCGAATAACATAACTCTCTAAGCCTGAATTTTCACTTATACCAGCTAACACTGCATGGGTTACTACCTTTACTTTCTAGTTGTATACTTCTATATTATCATACTTCTTATGCCTAGACTTATTTTTAAAGGTGTTGAAGGTGAATACAGCTTCATCAGCGTGTATGAACTTTATGTTATTGTCAATAGCCCTCTGCATTTAATGATATATATAGTTTAAATTATTGCTATAAAAGGGCACTGTAGAATAAATCACTCTCTTCACTCTGTTGACAGTCTTGAAAGTAATACCATTTGCTTCTATAAATGTTGACTATAGTCTTAGTAGAAATACGCATGTCAGGAAACCTGCGATGAAACATTACGGCTCGCTAGTCGATTGGAAAGTGTGCCTAATACTTTGAAGTATTAGGTCTGAGTGAACTTTTCTTTTCTTACTGGATGTTTTCAAGTACCAGTATTATAGTGCTAATGAGCTAGCAAGCAGTGATACCTAACAGTTGAGGCACTCTTGCGTAATAACTTTGCTATAGCTGCATAATTTAGTACAGGTTTGGCTTAGTCTATATTAATACACGTACCATACCTAAGCTTAAGCAGTAAATCTAAATATTACTCATCATAAATCGACCCTAAATTTCGCTAATTTCTATTTCTCATTTTGCAAATTGGCCTGATTTCTCTACTAACCCCAATAAGACCCTACAAATCAAAGCACTTATAAACCTCACGAAGGGGTTTTGGGGTTTTGAATGAGGAGAGTTGAAGCTTAAGAAATGATTGCAAATTTTAGAACCAAGAAAGATCTCTACCTATACTTCACTAAGCATGGTAAGCATGTAACATATACTTAATCATATACTATAGTGGGATTATTCCTTCAAACGAGGGAGGTACCAAAATTTCATTCTTGAAAGCGATACTCTGTGATGAGAAGAAAGCCTTCAAAAACAATGAAATTAAGTTGATAGAAATACCAAACTACCCAGAGATTTCAGTCACTAATCTCTACGAGGATGCGATGAAAGATGAAGAGTTGGTAGTTTATCTTCCTACCAAGAAACAACTCTCTAACAAACTTCCAGAAAGGAGCTTCTTCTTTGCTGTTCTTGGCACTTTAAGAGATAGTTATCTCAGAGAGATCATAGAAGAAGATCACAAGAAACGCTATTCAATTTCTCCTGAAGAATAAAAGAAGCAAGGCATACTAATAAGCGAGACCTGGCTCGCGGAGCTTAAAAATCACCCCTTCCTCTCTTGTAAGCTTTGATTTATAACTCTTTAGGGAAACCTGGAACTGGTATATTTTTAATGAAAGAACATGCAAAGGTTCACAGAGAGAGAAAGTCATAGACTATTCATGAAGTGAGCAAGAGACTTACTTTAAAAAGATGTTTAAAAGCCAGATGAAATGAACATAGATGCAGGAGCTGGTAATAAGTGAAGAATATGGGCCCAAGCAAATCATAAGAAGAGGAGAAAGAAAAAGAAACCTAATCTCTTTCTGGGTTAATTTAATATGTGAACTTATTCATTCATTTAAATCTAAAACTTAATTATAAACATTCATTCTTCATTCTCTCGCACAAACTGTTGTCTTATCTACGCTCACTCTCTTACAGCTGCTTTGAATTAAGTCTAGTCTACTGTATCGATGGGCAAGTCATGCATAAGATGATACAGCAGCAGCTTCATGTAGAGAATCTTGATTTAACTCCAGTAGTATTAAATTAAGTGCAGTAAGGAACGTCGTAAACAGGAGTTATGTTTAACTCTACATAAGCTTTCTTAGACTCCTTAGTCTGATGAACTGAGAGGTTGTCTACAAACAGGATGATTTTTTAATCGTTGTATTTTTCTCACAGCTTCTGTAGGAATTCTTTGTACTACTCTCGCTTAAAATAGCGAGGGCGAATAACATAACTCTCTAAGCCTGAATTTTCACTTATACCAGCTAACACTGCATGGGTTACTACCTTTACTTTCTAGTTGTATACTTCTATATTATCATACTTCTTATGCCTAGACTTATTTTTAAAGGTGTTGAAGGTGAATACAGCTTCATCAGCGTGTATGAACTTTATGTTATTGTCAATAGCCCTCTGCATTTAATGATATATATAGTTTAAATTATTGCTATAAAAGGGCACTGTAGAATAAATCACTCTCTTCACTCTGTTGACAGTCTTGAAAGTAATACCATTTACTTCTATAAATGTAGACTATAGTCTTAGTAGAAATACGCATGTCAGGAAACCTGCGATGAAACATTACAGCTCGCTTGTCTAATGGAAAATGTGCCCAATACTTTGAAGTCTTAGGTCTAAGTGAACTTTTTTTTTCTTACTGGATGTTTTCAAGTACCAGAATTATAATGCTAAACAGCTAGCAAGCAGTGATACATAGCAGTTGAGGCAATCTTGCGTAATAACTTTGCTATAGCTGCATAATTTAGTACAGGTTTGGTTAAGTCTATATTAATACACGCACCATACCTAAGCTGAAGCTTAAAATTTAAATATTACTCATCATAAATCGACCTTAAATTTCGCTAATTTCTATGTCTCATTTTGCAAATTGGCCTGATTTCTCTACTAACCCCAATAAGACCCTACAAATCAAAGCACTTATAAACCTCACGAAGGGGTTTTGGGGTTTTGAATGAGGAGAGTTGAAGCTTAAGAAATGATTGCAAATTTTAGAACCAAGAAAGATCTCTACCTATACTTCACTAAGCATGGTAAGCATGTAACATATACTTAATCATATACTATAGTGGGATTATTCCTTCAAACGAGGGAGGTACCAAAATTTCATTCTTGAAAAGCGATACTCTGTGATGAGAAGAAAGCCTTCAAAAACAATGAAATTAAGTTGATAGAAATACCAAACTACCCAGAGATTTCAGTCACTAATCTTTACGAGGATGCGATGTAAGATGAAGAGTTGGTAGTTTATCTTCCTACCAAGAAACAACTCTCTAACAAGCTTCCAGAAAGGAGCTTCTTCTTTGCTGTTCTTGGCACTTTAAGAGATAGTTATCTCAGAGAGATCATAGAAGAAGATCACAAGAAACGCTATTCAATTTCTCCTGAAGAATAAAAGAAGCAAGGCATACTAATAAGCGAGACCTGGCTCGCGGAGCTTAAAAATCACCCCTTCCTCTCTTGTAAGCTTTGATTTATAACTCTTTAGGGAAACCTGGAACTGGTATATTTTTAATGAAAGAACATGCAAAGGTTCACAGAGAGAGAAAGTCATAGACTATTCATGAAGTGAGCAAGAGACTTACTTTATAAAGATGTTTAAAAGCCAGATGAAATGAACATAGATGCAGGAGCTGGCACTAAGAGAAGAAATATGGGCCCAAGCAAGCCATAAGAAGAGGAGAAGAAAGAGAAACCTAATCCCTTTCTGGGTTAATTTAATATGTGAACTTATTCATTCGTTTAAATCTAAAACTTATTTATAAACATTCATTCTTCCTTCTCTCGCACAAACTGTTGTCTTATCTACGCTCACTCTCTTACAGCTGCTTTGAATTAAGTCTAGTCTACTGTATCGATGGGCAAGTCATGCATAAGATGATACAGCAGCAGCTTCATGTAGAGAATCTTGATTTAACTCCAGTAGTATTAAATTAAGTGCAGTAAGGAACGTCGTAAACAGGAGTTATGTTTAACTCTACATAAGCTTTCTTAGACTCCTTAGTCTGATGAACTGAGAGGTTGTCTACAAACAGGATGATTTTTTAATCGTTGTATTTTTCTCACAGCTTCTGTAGGAATTCTTTGTACTACTCTCGCTTAAAATAGCGAGGGCGAATAACATAACTCTCTAAGCCTGAATTTTCACTTATACCAGCTAACACTGCATGGGTTACTACCTTTACTTTCTAGTTGTATACTTCTATATTATCATACTTCTTATGCCTAGACTTATTTTTAAAGGTGTTGAAGGTGAATACAGCTTCATCAGCGTGTATGAACTTTATGTTATTGTCAATAGCCCTCTGCATTTAATGATATATATAGTTTAAATTATTGCTATAAAAGGGCACTGTAGAATAAATCACTCTCTTCACTCTGTTGACAGTCTTGAAAGTAATACCATTTACTTCTATAAATGTAGACTATAGTCTTAGTAGAAATACGCATGTCAGGAAACCTGCGATGAAACATTACAGCTCGCTTGTCTAATGGAAAATGTGCCCAATACTTTGAAGTCTTAGGTCTAAGTGAACTTTTTTTTTCTTACTGGATGTTTTCAAGTACCAGAATTATAATGCTAAACAGCTAGCAAGCAGTGATACATAGCAGTTGAGGCAATCTTGCGTAATAACTTTGCTATAGCTGCATAATTTAGTACAGGTTTGGTTAAGTCTATATTAATACACGCACCATACCTAAGCTGAAGCTTAAAATTTAAATATTACTCATCATAAATCGACCTTAAATTTCGCTAATTTCTATGTCTCATTTTGCAAATTGGCCTGATTTCTCTACTAACCCCAATAAGACCCTACAAATCAAAGCACTTATAAACCTCACGAAGGGGTTTTGGGGTTTTGAATGAGGAGAGTTGAAGCTTAAGAAATGATTGCAAATTTTAGAACCAAGAAAGATCTCTACCTATACTTCACTAAGCATGGTAAGCATGTAACATATACTTAATCATATACTATAGTGGGATTATTCCTTCAAACGAGGGAGGTACCAAAATTTCATTCTTGAAAGCTATACTTTATGATGAGAAGAAAGCCTTAAAAAACAATGAAATTAAGTTGATATAAATACCAAACTACCCAGAGATTTCAGTCACTAATCTCTACGAGGATGCGATGAAAGATGAAGAGTTGGAAGTTTATCTTCCTACCAAGAAACAACTCTCTGACAAACTCCAGAAAGGAGCTTCTTCTTTGGTGTTCTTGGCACTTTAAGAGAGAGTTATCTCAGAGTGATCACTGAAGAAGCTCACAAGAAACGCTATTCAATTTCTCCTGAAGATTAAAAGAAGCAAGGCATACTAATAAGCGAGACCTGGCTCGCGGAGCTTAAAAAGCATCCCTTCCTCTCTTGTAAGCTTTGATTTATAACTCTTTAGGGAAACCTGGAACTGGTATATTTTTAATGAAAGAACATGCAAAGGTTCACAGAGAGAGAAAGTCATAGACTATTCATGAAGTGAGCAAGAGACTTACTTTATAAAGATGTTTAAAAGCCAGATGAAATGAACATAGATGCAGGAGCTGGTAATAAGTGAAGAATATGGGCCCAAGCAAGCCATAAGAAGAGGAGAAGAAGGAGAAGCCTAATCCCTTTCTGGGTTAATTTAATATGTGAACTTATTCATTCATTTAAATCTAAAACTTATTTATAAACATTCATTCTTGCTTCTCTCGCACAAATTGTTGTCTTATCTTCGCTCACTCTCTTACAGCTGCTTTGAATTAAGTCTACTGCATCGATGGGCAAGTCATGCATAAGATGATACAGCAGCAGCTTCTTGTAGTGAGTCTTGATTTAACTCCAGTAGTATTAAATTAAGTGCAGTAAGGAACGTCGTAAACAGGAGTTATGTTTAACTCTACATAAGCTTTCTTAGACTCCTTAGTCTGATGAACTGAGAGGTTGTCTACAAACAGGATGATTTTTTAATCGTTGTATTTTTCTCACAGCTTCTGTAGGAATTCTTTGTACTACTCTCGCTTAAAATAGCGAGGGCGAATAACATAACTCTCTAAGCCTGAATTTTCACTTATACCAGCTAACACTGCATGGGTTACTACCTTTACTTTCTAGTTGTATACTTCTATATTATCATACTTCTTATGCCTAGACTTATTTTTAAAGGTGTTGAAGGTGAATACAGCTTCATCAGCGTGTATGAACTTTATGTTATTGTCAATAGCCCTCTGCATTTAATGATATATATAGTTTAAATTATTGCTATAAAAGGGCACTGTAGAATAAATCACTCTCTTCACTCTGTTGACAGTCTTGAAAGTAATACCATTTACTTCTATAAATGTAGACTATAGTCTTAGTAGAAATACGCATGTCAGGAAACCTGCGATGAAACATTACAGCTCGCTTGTCTAATGGAAAATGTGCCCAATACTTTGAAGTCTTAGGTCTAAGTGAACTTTTTTTTTCTTACTGGATGTTTTCAAGTACCAGAATTATAATGCTAAACAGCTAGCAAGCAGTGATACATAGCAGTTGAGGCAATCTTGCGTAATAACTTTGCTATAGCTGCATAATTTAGTACAGGTTTGGTTAAGTCTATATTAATACACGCACCATACCTAAGCTGAAGCTTAAAATTTAAATATTACTCATCATAAATCGACCTTAAATTTCGCTAATTTCTATGTCTCATTTTGCAAATTGGCCTGATTTCTCTACTAACCCCAATAAGACCCTACAAATCAAAGCACTTATAAACCTCACGAAGGGGTTTTGGGGTTTTGAATGAGGAGAGTTGAAGCTTAAGAAATGATTGCAAATTTTAGAACCAAGAAAGATCTCTACCTATACTTCACTAAGCATGGTAAGCATGTAACATATACTTAATCATATACTATAGTGGGATTATTCCTTCAAACGAGGGAGGTACCAAAATTTCATTCTTGAAAGCTATACTTTGTGATGAGAAGAAAGCCTTCAAAAACAATGAAATTAAGTTGATAGAAATACCAAACTACCCAGAGATTTCAGTCACTAATCTCTACGATGATGCGATGAAAGATGAAGAGTTGGTAGTTTATCTTCCTACCAAGAAACAACTCTCTAACAAGCTTCCAGAAAGGAGCTTCTTCTTTGCTGTTCTTGGCACTTTAAGAGATAGTTATCTCAGAGAGATCATAGAAGAAGATCACAAGAAACGCTATTCAATTTCTCCTGAAGAATAAAAGAAGCAAGGCATACTAATAAGCGAGACCTGGCTCGCGGAGCTTAAAAATCACCCCTTCCTCTCTTGTAAGCTTTGATTTATAACTCTTTAGGGAAACCTGGAACTGGTATATTTTTAATGAAAGAACATGCAAAGGTTCACAGAGAGAGAAAGTCATAGACTATTCATGAAGTGAGCAAGAGACTTACTTTATAAAGATGTTTAAAAGCCAGATGAAATGAACATAGATGCAGGAGCTGGCACTAAGAGAAGAAATATGGGCCCAAGCAAGCCATAAGAAGAGGAGAAGAAGGAGAAGCCTAATCCCTTTCTGGGTTAATTTAATATGTGAACTTATTCATTCATTTAAATCTAAAACTTATTTATAAACATTCATTCTTCCTTCTCTCGCACAAATTGTTGTCTTATCTTCGCTCACTCTCTTACAGCTGCTTTGAATTAAGTCTAGTCTACTGTATCGATGGGCAAGTCATGCATAAGATGATACAGCAGCAGCTTCATGTAGAGAATCTTGATTTAACTCCAGTAGTATTAAATTAAGTGCAGTAAGGAGCGTCGTAAACAGGAGTTATGTTTAACTCTACATAAGCTTTCTTAGACTCCTTAGTCTGATGAACTGAGAGGTTGTCTACAAACAGGATGATTTTTTAATCGTTGTATTTTTCTCACAGCTTCTGTAGGAATTCTTTGTACTACTCTCGCTTAAAATAGCGAGGGCGAATAACATAACTCTCTAAGCCTGAATTTTCACTTATACCAGCTAACACTGCATGGGTTACTACCTTTACTTTCTAGTTGTATACTTCTATATTATCATACTTCTTATGCCTAGACTTATTTTTAAAGGTGTTGAAGGTGAATACAGCTTCATCAGCGTGTATGAACTTTATGTTATTGTCAATTGCCCTCTGCATTTAATCATATATATAGTTTAAATTATTACTATAGAATGGCACTGTAAAAATCAATCACTCTCTTCACTCTGTTGA